>PVHP010018872.1:0-32568 GCA_004024765.1 Zapus hudsonius
AAAAAAAAAAAACCTCTGGGGCTTGAGCAGATAGGAAAGATTCAAGGCCAAGGTAACTACAGCAGGCGCTGCTGGGAACCATGGGAACACGAGAACCCAGCAGCACCTCCTCCTGGGCAGCTGGCTCTCAGAAGAAGATTGTTTTACTCCTGTTGGAATTCAATCTTTCTAAGAGAATCCAAAGTCCTAGTGTCTCCTGTGAGAGGAAAGTCTAATTTTGGGCTATTTTGTCACTTACATGGCCAAGGACAGAGTACATGGAGGCCGGACATCCTTTCAGGACTCCCACTTTCCAAATTCTGATTAATCTATTCTGCAAAGGTAACATGTAAGAATTTGGAGCATTCTGGAAATATAGAAGTGATTACACTCATCCTGTCAACATACATCGCTCACTAGAAATGGGTAGCATCAAAGCTGAAGGTCAAAGACTGTAATTCTTAAAATTGCAAAGGCATTTTCTCAAACTGTACTAATTTATGAGTTTTCCAAGAGCTTGTATGAAAGTGTGACTATTTCCTATCATTATTTCCCATTTTAAAATATTTCTATAATTGATATCTGCTTCTATAATTTGTTTGTCTTTGGTACTTGTGATGATGGCTATTTTTGCATCAATTTTTTACATATCTATATTTTCTTTTAGGTGACATGCCTTTTCATGTTTTGTGTGTATATATGGCATTTGTTAAAGTTCTTTAAACATTTGGAAAATTGACATAGGATGATTATGCATCATTGTTTAAGTCTCTGTGTGTATACATGTGTGTGTGTCTGTGTGGTGTGTGTGTGAATGTCATGTGTGTACAGATTCATGTGCACATGTGTGTAGGTGTAGTGAAGGCTAGAGGGCAATCTTGGATGTTGTTCATTAGAAATGCCATCCACCTCTTTCTGAGAAAGGCTCTCTCATTGGTGTGGAACTCACCAATCAGACAAGACAAAGAGCTGGCTCTAAGACGCAGGGATCCTCCTGCCCCACAGCACTGGGATCTCTCTCTCTCTCTCTCTCTCTCTCTCTCTCTCTCTCTCTCTCTCTCTCACACACACACACACACACACACACACACACACACACACACACCATCATGTCCCATGGGTGCTAAGGACCAACCCCAGTCCTCATGCTTTTGAGGCAACCCCTTACTGAACTGAACTATCTCCCCAGCTCCCTAAACTCTACACCATTTTAAAACAGATTTAAGATATCTGTATTAATATATGTCTTCACAAGAGTTTTTCTGTACCACAATATTCCAAGATTTCAAGCACATGAAAGTCCATTCTGAAGTAGAAATATACTATAAGTGTAACATTTTTGACTGGGATCACAGAGTACTTGATAAATACAAAAAATAATATTTCAATAATAAAATAAGATGGGAAACATTAAACCCAAGCACCGTGAGAAAGAAATCAGATTAAATCTTGCTTTCTATCTTTGGCACCAAAAATAACTATGGAAACATGAACTGTCTCAGAATGCCTCTTCTGAGGTTAGCATTCCTCCTACAGTCTCGTGACTCCTTTACTTCATGTGAGCACTACTCAAATTTACCTAAATTGTCCCTTACATGCTAGGCTTCCATTTAAAAGGTATTACTTGAATGATGCTTATACGCTTCAGTTGGTATCATCCTCCATCAGTGGAAGGATATTTGGAGTGTGTCTTCCGTTTGGTTAGCATGAATAGAATTTCAGTCAATATTCGTGTGTGTGTTTTTCAATACATGGTACAACAGAGATGAAACCAATATGCATATTCAAGGAAATAATGGCAAGCACAGGAAGTCACACCTTGCATGTTTCCATTTATGTAAAACATCAATCCACAGGAACAGCAGGCGCACTCGAAGTTGGTAGGGACTTGAACTGCTTGATGGGCTTGGGGTTTCCTTTGAGATGACAGTGGAAAGAATGTCAAAGCTCTGTGGAGGTGATAGCTGTGCAATAGTGTGAGTACAATCAAGCCCATAACTGTTCACTTGAAAGTGAACATTCATTTTATAGCAGTTAAATTTCACCTTAAACATGCATATGTACATCTATATATGTATAGCTCCATTTAGATTTATGTATCTGTCACTATCATCTGCCAATCTAACAGCTTTCTCTCTCCCTCCCTCATTTATCATCTATCTTCTTATCATCAACGTATCTTCTATTTACCTACATATTTTGTATGTATGTATCTATGTACCTGTCTATCTAGGGAGGCAGGTTTGCTTCATCACTTACTGCTAAACCTTCATGATCTGTCATACTCTCTGAAATACAGAAACCATTCAATAAGTGTTTGCATAAAATTATACAATTAGAGCATTTGTAGAACCCCATTTTAGGTCTGATATTTTACAGAATCCGTCATGTAGATGGCCGCAGAAAGAACCCATTATTCTTGACTTAACATGTATGACCTGCCGGGCTGTTGACTCCTGTTTAATTCGCAGTGCAGCTCACCTTCAGCAGAAGTTCCTTATGAGTTATTGGACCTGCTGTTCCTATGCGAATACAATTTATCACATCTTGTCCAGGGAGTCTTGTTTCTCCTTGGGTCTAGGAGATACGACACTTAGAAGGTAACAGCCTATTTTAGTGTCTTGGAAGTCAAACTTTTCTAACTCCACATCACAGACGCTGTATTTGGAATTTTTTCTTTTTGACTAGAAGTCATGTCTATGTGGGTGGCTTGGGCACAGAGAAGGGTAATAGAAGAGAGTAGCATAGACTTGGGTATTTTTGAAGGTGACTGGCTTGATGCAGCAGGGTCTGTCACTATCCAGGCACTTCTCTCTTATCTCCTCTTAGCTCCCAGAGTGACCAGCCCTCCCAGTTTCCCAAGGATTATTCTAGTTTCAGCACTAACCTTCCACATCCCCAAACCTTCCCCCCGGTCATGAAAAACCCTGTTTTATTTGCATTTTTATATATTTATATGCAAGCAGAGAGAGGGACAGACCAGAGATAATGATAGAGAGAGAATGGGCGCATCAGGGCCTCCAGCCACTGCAAATGAACTCCAGATGTATGCAACACTTTGTGTATCTGGCTTTTTGTGGGCAATGGTGAATCAGACTTGGATTGTTAGGTTTTGCAGGTGAGTGCCTTAAACACTGAGCAATCTCTCCAGCCTGGAAATTTCTGTTTAATAGTGGTGATGAATCTGTATGTTTGAGGAAGCTCCAGAAGTCTTCTGGGCCATATAAAGACCATAGGCATTCTTATTTTTCTCAACCAGATTCACTTTCTTTATTTCTCTTTTTCTTTCTTTTTTTCTTGGAGAGGAGAATTGAGGCAGTATCTCACTATATCGTCCAGACCAACCTGGAACTCACTCTGTATCACAGGCTAGCCTGAAACTCATGGTGATCCTCCTACCTTATTATTCAGACTATTGGGATTAAAGATGTGAGCCACCATTCCCAGCCAGGTCACCTTCTTTCTATAATTACTGCAACTATTGCCCAGACCCAAGATGAAAGGAATACCATGGAGTACCTAATGTTACATCTGTGTGAACCCTAAGTGATTCCATGAGTCATGTGGCAGTTTATCTTGAGCATTGACTGTGGATTAACTGTTATTTTTGTGTGCCAGGGTAGAAATGTTGTAATTTTTAACATCATGACAGTTGCAATTATGCTTCCCAAAATTTTAGATACTAAAATGTAAGGGGGTTGGAGAAATGGTCTAGCTATTAAAGGTGCTTGCTTAACCACATAAAACCAGATGCACAAAGTGGCTCATGCATCTGGGGTTTGTTTGCAGTGGAAGGAGAACCTAGCTCTCTCTCTCTCTCTCTCTCTCTCTCTCTCTCTCTCTCTCACAATAAATAAATAAATATGTTTTTTAAAAGTGAGAACAGCTAGGAGTGGTGGCACACGTCTTTAGTCCCAGCTCCTTTTAAACAGAGCAGGGATAATATTTTTCAGAAATTAAAAAAAAATCCTTGTCTCTTCCAAGAGAGGAGATGCACTCTCTGTGTGCACTTTAATGTTCCCTTTCTATGTTACACAGCTCTAACTTCTTTGCTTCATGTTGGCCATCATGTTTTTACCTCCTGTACTTCCCTTTTTATACAATGACTATAGTATAAATCCATTCCCTTTTTGTTCTTATTTTTTGAGACAGGGTCTCTCACTAAACATGGAGTTAGCCAGTTCAACTAGATCAGTGAGCCAGAAAACCCATCCTCCCTGGGGTGAGAGGGGTATGCCATCACACTAGGCTGGGTGCATGTAGAGTCTGGGTATTTGAACTCAGGTCCTTGCTTGGGCAAGTACTTTACCAAATGTGCCCATATTTTCTTTCTGCAACATATGCAGTAGCACTTAAGCAGGTTAAGTTTTTAACAAAGAAAGGAGACAGATTTCTTAGACATGTCCCCACATTCAGTCCAATAAAGGATGTGAAAGTGTCAGCCTGCCTGAAAACCCTATGTCCAAAGTGTGGGATGAGGAGCAAATCCCTATCTAATCCAGAAATGCGTCAAGGTGAGGGCAAAGCAAGGGAAGATGTTGAAAATGTAATTTCTGCTGTTTGCAGAAAACTGCTGGCTGACCTTTGAAGCGGCCACACAGAGCTCATGAAGGGATGAGCCGATTTATAGAAGCCATCGCACGTTACCAACAAGTCAGGACCAGAGACTTTATAAGAAAAGAGAAGGGATTAATTTTTAAAGAGACTTCAGAATTAAAGAGAATGCTGCTAAAAAAAAGACCAGCCAAACTCAAAAACTTCTCAACTTCACTAGAGAAACTCGGTCTAGAAAGCCAGCATTGACATCACAAGTTCAAATTTTCATTAACTGCCAATTATTTTATCTCAGTAAAGAAAACTGGAGGGTGTGGAGAGATAGCTCCAGTTAAGGCTTCCTGTGCAATCACGAGCATGAGAGGAGGCCTGAGAGGCTGCTGGACTCAATCCCCAGAGCCCCATAAACAGCGGGCTGTGAACGCATGAGTCTGTAGGAGACCAGAGACCCAAGGAGCACAAGAATCATGGGCGCCTGTGGAAAAATGTAAGTCCTGGGATCAGTAAGGATGGGCAGCTGACGATGGAGTGTGACACTAGATGTCCCCTCAGGTCACCATGGTTGCAGCATGGCCACATGCATATGTATGTAGCACACACCACACACACAGAACACACTACACATGCCACATCGCCTCCACACACAAGCAAGAAATGGTCTCTATATGAGAATGGCAGTGAATGTGTGGTAAGTAGCTGTGAATAATGGTGTCGATAGAGGCACGTGACTAGTGTGGGGAATGTATAGATAGATCCGATCTAAAGACGCACCGTTGGTCTCCCAGAGAAGACGACATGACTCAAGGGAAATGGATAGTTTTGCAGAGCTGGAGACATATTTCTCTGTGACTTGTAGATGCAAATAATAAGGTGATGCGCTCCATGGCCAACGCTGCCTGGCAGTGTGTATAGTGGGACACTGACCCATAGGCTTGAGAAACACAGCCGGTCAGAGCAGAGCTGCAAATCAAAAGGATTCCATCATAGCTGCGCTTTAATAAAAAGAGTGGCAGCCTCGGGGCCAGAGCCTTCCAGTGGAGCCCTTCCCTGTGTGCCCCGCCACAGTGCACTCGTTTCCATAATGAGATGCAAGTGCGCGGTCACTAAGAGATACCTTCTGGAAGAATCGGCCAGAGCCAAAGAGCAGAACAGGCACACAGGCAAGCAGAGGATGCACTCACCACAGGAGGTCCATAGTACTAACCATGCCACTGTTTCCTTTCTTGCTTTTTGGCACCCATGTGTACATGCCTTTGTGTGTGGGTGTGCGTGTGCATGCCTGTGTGCATGCATGTGCATGCGTATGTATGTGCACGTGTGCATGTGTGTGCATGCATGTGTGTAGGTGTGTGTGTATGTTGCATGCTTTTGTGGCCTGTATGTGTGTGCTCATATGTGTGGTGGGTGCAGCTCATGGAGTCCAGAGGTCAATACTGAGTGTCAGTTGGTCTCCGGCTTAAAATTTGAAACAAGGTCTCTCACTGAAACCAGGAGCTCAACAACTTAGTTAGATAAACTCATCCACAATCCCTCAGGATCCTCATCCTCCTGCCCCCACCTCTCTCGTGCTGGGTTACAGTGTAAGCCTCTGTGACCAGATTTATGGCACACTTGACATTCATTGTAGCCACACAACTTGCCTTGAACAAGGACACGAACAAAGCACAGGGCACTCCTCGCCACCCTCCTTCAGTCCACCACTCACACCACTTCTTTCACACGGAGCGGTCCCAGGAGAGGTTCAGCTTGGCACAGGTGCCAACAGCTGCAGACTGCAAGAGAACAATAACCTTTGTGGGGTTGTGTGGGACTAGGAGAAAGACCCTTCCCCACAGGTAGACAGGGTGTGGCCTCTGAGAGTGACCCCATGTTGCCAAAACCTCCTCCCTGGCTGGGGTCTTGCCCCTCCTCCAGCAAAACTTTAAATATCCAAGTTCAAGCTTTTCATTCCTGACAGCTGGGGCTGGAGGTGCGCCGGACCAGGTGGTGGGTCTGACCCCTCTTCGCCCCTCTGTGATCTTGCCACTGGCGGGATCTGAGAGAGGGGAAAGGAGGAAAGATTTTGTCCTTAATATGTGTGTTATTTCTGCACTTTTTGATTCTGTGCACTTTTGATGATTTCCCTGTGGACCTCCCAACGCACATGGTGGTCAGGCTGCTCCCCTTTCCCATTCCCGAATCCTCCAGAGTAACTCCAATCTGAAATAAATATGTGTGGTTAGAAAAGGCTCTCTATCTAAGCTGTCCAATTCTTTGGCATGAAGATATGAACTCTGGGGTTACAGTGGGTGAAGCCTTGGGTGTTCACCCCACTGTTACTAGACCCCGATTTGATGAACATTGAAGGAAAAAAACCACCATCACCCAATCTATCATGTTTCCCACAACTCAGCCAAGAAGGGGCCTAATCCTCCCCACGAAATCCCAATACCAGGTATGAAAATGACTTGTTAGCCAGAATGCCTTCGACTACAAGTTCTGTTAAATAAAGAGATACAGTTTGCATTGTGTATATGCACTCAGGCCAATGTTACATCGTTGTAGAAGGGATAACAATTCCAAGCAGTCATCCAGCAAAACCCAGGGTATCATCGGAACTTTCATATAATGCATTCCATCTCCCCAGCACCTCACCATCCCACCGTCACACCGGAATTGATCAAGATGAGGACTTCTAGTCACGCTTTTTCCATGAAGAATTAAGCCCAAGAGAACTGGGATTGTGGGATGATGAGGATTTCCTGGGCTGTGTGGAAGATCTTTAGTCTGATGTCACCTTCCTTGTTTACTTTTGTATTTATTTATTGTTCCTTCTTTTTGAGACAGGTTAACTTGTACTTTCAGGCAAGCTCCACTCATCCCATGCCTGGCCCCTGCCCCTTGACTGGGAGGCGTCTCTAACTAGAGTTCCAGCCTAAATCCTGAAACTGGTCAAAGATAGACCAACCAGCTGTCTCTCTGACTTACCTAGCCCAGGTCATATAAGTTTCGAGACAAAGGAAGTCCTCTTTCTTCCCCCATGGCAGGCCAGCAGAAGGACCTCTGAATCTCCAGGGCTTGGGTCAGCGCCCCAGCCACCATAGCCTATGGCTGTGGTGATAGGGGCTTGGGTTCTTTCCCAAATGAACCTTTTTCCTCACGATGGGAGCCCTCTGATATTCCTTCTTCTGCTTCTTTGACGAATCAGCACAGATTTCTAGATAAGCGACTAAAACCTCTCCCATGTGCTCTCTCCACACTAGTGGCTAGAGATTTCTGCAGCTTTCCGTTTTCTTTTGAATAAAGTCTCCCACTATACCTTATCCTCTGGTGGTCTGCAATTTTAATTTTTTAATTTTATAGACAAGTACTCCTTAAGTTCTGAGGTGCATTAGAAGTAGCTGGGCACTCTTTGAGTTCTAGTCCCCAGCTCCCCCATTACATTTTGACATGACATTGCCTTTGTATTGGCCACAGCCAATGGGAGAGGTTTCTTCTCTGTGTTTTCTTCTAGCAGTTTTATATTTCAAGCCTTCCATTTTAGTCTTTAAGCCATTTCAAGCTAATGTTTGCATGTGGTAGAAGGTAGAAGGCCTCATTCTTGTGCACTGACTGAATAGTATCATTTCCCTCATGTGTTCTTGGCACACAATGAGATGTTACTTCATGTCTTTTGGGATGGCTGTGATCCAAAAATCAACTGATAAGTGGTAGGAAAGAAGGCAAGCAAAGGAAACTGTTGCACACTCAGGGTTGAAATGTAAGCGGGTACAATCATTACAGAATACAGTCTGATGTTTCTGTAAAAAAGTAAAAATAGAACTACCCTATGATCAAAGCATACTGCATCTTTGTATACCTGCAAAAAAATGAAATCCATTTATTGAAAAAACATCTGTATGAGAATGTCGGGATGAACAAGGACCCACAGCCACAGCCATTACATCAACACAGGATAAGCCAGTGAGACAGAAACCAACGATTTTTGACACAAAGACCCCTAAGCTCACAACCTTAAAGCAGCCTTAATACTCATCCACTGCGACTCAGGGAACTATGTGGAAGAGGGGACAGAAAGATTGTAAGAGTCGTGGTGGAGGAGATTATCCGGAGGCATGGCCAGGAGAACCTGGCTGAATACTAGGCTATCCATGGACCCTTGTCACAAGGACTGATCTAGACGACCCACGGAGGAGGTTATCCAGTGGAGGGGGGAGGGGAGGGCAGCGGGGAATTGGGGATAACAACTCATTGTTTGCCCACTAAATATTGTAACTCATTATGGACAGTAAAAAAAAAGAAAAACATCTGTATTCCCATGCTGTATTCCCATGTTTAAGGCAAAGTTTTTTGTCATATCAAACATATGGAAACAACCTCATAACAACAGATTAAGATAAAAATATGTATATAAATGTGCACTTAATCTATATTCCTTCTAGTATTCATCAAATATATTCATTATTTCTATAAGCATATTGATGCATATTAGTATATATTGTATGTATAACTATTAAAAGTAAATTATATAATTTGTGACCAAGATGGATCTGGAAGACATTATGCCATGTGAGTTACAGAAAGACAGGCCTTGCATGGTATCACATAAAAGAGGAACTTTAACTCAATCTCAAAGACATACAGTACAGAATAGTAGTTGCTAAGCACCAAGAAAATGAGGTTATATTAATCAAAAGATACAGATTTTTGAGTTACAAGATGAGTAAGTTCTCAGTAATTGATGGCTTATCCTGTGTTGATGTAATGGCTGTGGCTGTGGGTCCTTGTTCATCCCGACATTCTCATACAGATGTTTTTTTCAATAAATGGATTTCATTTTTTTGCAGATATACAAAGATACAGCGCAATGGTAGTGACTTTGATTTCAGGAATCATACATAGGTACTACATATCAGATCGCTTTGTCATTTAAATATGTTCTAAATAAATACAGTGTGTTACTTGGCCTTCTACTCAACCTACACTCTGAGGAGAGCAGACATGTTTAGTTCATGTTCAACCTTTATATTCAGATTGAAAATAATGGAACTATCTTGTGTCCTGAAAGTGAGAACATGTATTCGTGCGCGCCAGCTTTTTTCTCAATTTTACAACAACATCAAGAAAAGATAGAGTGAAGAATGTGTTTTCAGCTTAAAATAGTGGTGAAAATACACTTTACTGTTTGGGTGTTTATATCCTAAAGGGTATGTGTGTGGGGGGTGGGGTACTCCTTTGGGTGGGTGAGTGGGTGGGTGTGGAGGTGAGAGGACACCTTGGGGTCATCCTCAAGAACAACACCCACTTTTGTGAGAGAGTCTCTCTTCGGCCTGGAGCTCACCAGTTAGCTAGAATGGCTAGCCTGCAAGCCTCAGGCATCCCCTGTCTTCATCCTAGGCTTACAGGTGCATGCCACTACCCCTGACATTATTTACATGGGTCTGGGGATAAAATTTGGGCCCTCAAGCTTGCAAGACCAGCACTTTACCAGTTGAACTATACCCCAACTTCCAAAAAGTGATTTTATATGTATCTATTACTATGATTTTATTTCGATTTTTATAACTCATAAGAAACCTAAGATGAAAATTGCAATTCAAATACTAACTTGTCTCATAAGGACTATTTTATAAATTATTTTGCCATATTTGGTCAAAAATGACTCTCTGTAGTTCTAAATGCCTGGACAAGTTCCTGGGACCATTTCTTGTGTACTCTGCTACACGCCTGTGCATTCAACCATGTTCAACACAGAGCACCTGACCAGCCAAGTGTAATGGTTTGTCATATGCCAGACACTCTTCTACTTTGTGAGGAGCAGGGCCAGTGAGATTCACCCAGATCCTCAAAGAAGTGATCTCGGTGTGTCCTAAAACTAAGGAAACACTTATGTACACCCATGCTTGTATCAACAAGAGTCACAGCGCCTCCTGAGAGTAATGTCAGCTTTACAGGAAGGAAACGGCAGAGGTCAAGGTGAACAAATCTCACTTCCTGTCACAGTCAGCCACACGCTGCTGGGATGAATATCCAAACCAGGTGCAGTTATGGGATGAAAGGAATTAATGAAGCTACAGATCCAGGGGAATTTCCATAACAGCAAAAGAGGCTGGCCCCCTTTCACAGGTCCAAGCAGAGAGAGAGAAACCCATCACCTGTAACACTGCACACACAGAACAGCAAACAGGCAGGGGGACCAAGGAGAGAATTCCTTCCCCTTTATAAAGCCTTGGGGTGGGGTTTACAACCTTATCCCAGACTTATTGACTTTCTGAGTATCTGGAATATCCTTCCTGCACTGCCCACACAGGAAGGGATATTAATTTCTTGCTTCTCTGAGTTTCCTTACATCCTGCTCCCTACTGAGAGGCTACCTTCCTGTAAACAACCTCAGAGACCCACCCAAGATAATTAAAAAGATCAACTTGACAACAAAAACTAACCATCACACTGCCTTTAGTTATTCAGATCTATCCTCCACATTTCTTTGGTTAACAATGCTCAGATTTTGTCAAGCTTTTATGAAGTGAATCCTGGCTAATTACATAATCAAAATTTCACACATACCTCATTTTCTGGCTGGAACAGACTGGCTTGGATGTCTCCATCCTCGTCAGATTGCATGCCTTACCTATGGCAATTACCCCTCAGTGAAACTGCATACAGTAGACATGCACAGCAAAGGTGTCATTACTGATACAATGTCACCCCTCCCCTCGTCAAGGTGGGTTCAGGAATACAAGGGTTACATAAGCTGGTCTGAAAAGAGTGTTTCCCAACACTGATGACAGTCGTCATCAGATGACCAAATCCATTACTCTGAACAATGGAATAATACTTCAGAAAAAATCTTCCTTTATGATAAGTCAGTTCAAAAAGATTGTGTGTGTGGGTGTGTGCATGTGTGTATACATTTCTGAATGTGTGTGGGCACACATGTGTGTCGTGTGGACACCAGAGGCCGATGTCAGATGCCTTCCTCAGGCGCTCTTCATCTTATCTTTTTAGATAAGGTCTCACACTGAACCCAGAAAGCACTCCAGTTTGGCTCTGTAGCTAGCTAGCAAGTCTCGGGGATCTTCTGATCCCTTCTTCCCCAGTGCTGGGATCACAGGTGTGCATCATCACATCCAGCTTTTACATGGGTGCTGGGGACCTGAACTCGGGTCCTCTGCTTGCATGGAAAGTGCTTTACCTACTGAGTCATCCTACAACCTCTCAAATGGAATATGAAGAGGAAAATTTGACAAGGGAAGGCAGCATGATGGCGGCATCTTATACACGGATATTGCTTTCTGGGGAGTCCTTGCCTTTGCAGAGCTGAGGAGGCAGCGATGACATGAGCTCACTTAAACAGGTGACACCATGCAGAGACAGAGCAATGTGGCCAGTCCTCCTGTGGGGGAATATGTGTAGCCTGGCCATCTGGTTGACCACCACGCAGTAGAGAAGAGGTCACATCAGGAGCAGTTTTTGGTGGGGCCACTGAAGGACATACTTCCCACCTGGTCCACCTGTGGCCCGGGTCTTTCCCTAGCCCCCACCCAAACTGTGGCCTAGATCTTTCTCCAGTCCCACCCCCCTATAGCCTAAATCTTTCCATAGCCCCCAGACCACCTATGGCCTACATATTTCTCCAGCTCCCAACCCACTGAAAACCTAAGTTTGTTAACTCTGAGATTCCAGTTCTGCTAGTCATTTCCTGGCTCACAGATGAATGGGGAAATGGCGGCATCATATCCACATGGCTTCTGGTAAAATTCATCCACATGTGCAGGTGGGAAAGAATCAGCCTCAGGAGCAGAGGAAGCACACACTTTTAATAAAGTTTTACTAAAAGATTAATGCATAAAGTTTAGATACTACTTGCCCTGGGCTCACAAACAATCTATCCCACAAGGCAGAAATAAGAGAGCTATAATTCTGACCAAAGCAGCTTTCCAGATTTGCTGTCAATATTGCCTGTGGCTGTCATCTGTTTCAGCAGATATATGGTCTGAGGTACAGTGACCTGGGAAAAATAAGAAAGATGGGCATAGCTCTTCCTCACTCTCACTCACACGTCTAGCCAGTCAACCTTGCCAGGAAAAGGAGGTGTGTGTGGAAATTTGACTCTGTAATTAGCTAGGACAGATACCTCCATAAAACCTTGATAGAATCTGAGCATTGTTAACAAAAGAAATTGCAGAGGGAATCCATGTGTGGTACTTAGTTAGGAGAGACAGATAGAATCATCCAATTGCCCCGTCCCAAACCTTCATCCAACACATTGCTAATTCTTTTCTCGGCAAACATCTTTCTTGTGTCAATTATTTTCTCATTGTTGGTACAAAATACCGGAAGCAGTTTATGGAAAGAAAGACTTTACTCAGGCTTACAGCTATGGAGGTGTGGTGGTTTCATTCAGGTGTCTGCCATAAACCTATGCGTTCTAAATGCTTGATCCCCAGCTGATGGCAATTTTGGAATTGGAACCTTGCTGGTGTGTTGCTGGGGGCGGGCTTATGGGTGATAAAGCCAGCTTCCCCTTGCCAGAGTTGGACACACTCTCCTGCTGCTCTTTTCCTTCTGATGTGGGCAGGAGGTGAAGGTCCTGCCATTGCTCATGCCATCGTTTTCCCTGCCATCGTGGAGCTTCCCCTTGAGTCTGTAAGCCAAAATAAGCCCTTTCCTCTGCAAGCAGCTTTTGGCCGGGTTCTTTTTGCTCAACGAGAAGTTGACTGCAGCAGAAGGGAAGTATCATAGTGGAGAAAGCATGGCAGGTAGGAGTGGGAAGGGATAAAGTAGACAGCGCGCCTGTCTCTATCACTTCAAGGCCCCAGTGAACCACTTCCTCCAGCAAGGCTCCACCTCCTAATTTTTCCTCAGTCTCTCAAGCATGGCCACCATCTGGGAATCCGGTGTTTAGACACATGAGCCTATGGGGCACATCCGACATTCAAGCCATGTTTCCTCAAAACCACATAAGCCCTTATCAGCTGGTTCTCCCAACTGCATAGCATCCAGTTGATAGATGCAGCAATGTTTTAAAACAAGTATTTTCCAGGTAATATGTGAGACCTACTAACTGTGTGCACTGTGTACCAGAGATTCAAATGTCATTACCTGTCCCCTCTGGCATCTGGGTCCTGTTCTGGGGTGGAGAGCCATGTCGCGCAGCTCCTAGAGGAGCAGGCAGCTCAGGAGGAGATGCTCACACACTGGGAACCTAGAACACTACAAGGAGGGAGGAAGGAGATGAGAGATACCCAGAAGTGTTCCGGTATCGCTTAGAAACAACTAGAAGACTCCTGGAGAGAAGAGAGCAATGACTTTTTTCTCTTCCAACTGTGCCTCTTATCAAAAATTTTCAGTGCCTTTTGGTCTTAGGAAAGGCTGAAGGAAAACCCACACTGTAACGCTGGCCTTACCATCGAATGCCAGTAGTGAAGAAAGATTTATGTCTTAATGTTTTCATAAATATTTAAGACTATACCTCTGACTCTCCACGAGACCTCCTAAACAAAAGCCCAGGACTTCCAAGCCTGCTCTTTGAAGTCGCCCCAGAGAAACATTTTATTTTCTCATCATCAAGGAAATTAAACATGTGAAGTGAGCTGCAAGATCAGACCCATACGTGAATAATTCGCAAGGAGATGAATGGATTCCAGACATGGAACATTACTGGCACGCTGCTTTTCTTCTACCAGTGATTCAAGTGCAGCACAATCCAAGACCTCCTCATGTCTGTCTACATGTGTGTGCATGTTAGGTGTCCTCTTCTTCCCTCTCGTCCTCCTGTTTCCTTGAGATGAAGTCTCTCAACCCAGCTGTAATTTTCACAGTCCCTGAGCCCTCTGATTCTCTGGTCCGGTTTCCAGCCCCTGTGGGAATGGGGCTGCAGACATGCATGGCCAGGCCCAGCTGCTTCCACGGCAGCTGGGGAATCGAGCTTCAGTGCTCTCAGGCCCTCATGTTTCTCCAGCAAGCGCTCTCATGAATGTCCTCAGGCGAACCAAGAATGAAGATGAAAGTGCCAAGACAAACGTGTGTGCAGGCGACTTTGCTTTCTTCCGGCCCAGGTGAGACAGAGCTGGACCATGTGGTAGATTTGCTCTTTGAGCAGCCATCACACTGACTTCCATAGTGTTTGTACTTACACGCACTCCCACCTGCAGTGAATAAGGGTTTTTATTTCCCTAAAGCCTCTCTAGATTTTTGGGTTTTTTTTTTTTTTGGTCTTCATAGGGGTGGTCATTCTGACTGGGTGAAGGACAATAGAATGGTAGCCTTGATTTGCATTTCTCCTCATGGCTAATGATGTGGAACACTTTGTCTAATATTTATCGATCTTTTGTAGTTCTTGTGAGAAGCATGGTAACTTCTATTCATAGTAACCGAGCTATGGGCTTAGCACTAGGCTCCTCTCAACAGATGCTAGAAAAAGACAATATAATATCTATAATCAATGGAATATTGTTTGATCTCTCAACGAACAATATAATATCAATTGTCAGTGGAATTTTCCTTGGCCTTAAATAAAAATAAAATCTTGTAATTGGATGAAAAATAGAGATCACTGTGTTAAGCAAAATGAACCAGACACAAAAGACAAGTGTGACGTGCTTTTGCCCATAGATGGAAACTAGAATTTTTTAAAGATGACCTGAATTAGTAGAAGTTTTAATAGAAAATAAAAAGGTGACTGGGGAGGGAGAGAGGGCATGCACACATACACACACACGCACACACTTCATAATGCATATTGATAGACCATTCAACAGTGAGAAGAGACATGTAAAAGTAACATGTAAAAATATGCACAGGAGGCCAGGAAGATGACTCAGTGGATAAAGAGCTTGTTATGTCTCATTGCTGGGACAAAGCACCCAGAAGCAGTTTATGAGAGGAAAAGGTCTATTTTGGCTTACAGTCTCGGTGGAAGGGAAAGCATGCTAGGAGCAAACACCTAGCTGGGCATCACATCTCCACAGCAGCAGGAAGGACATAGTAGGGACACTGGGCTTGGTGCTGGCTGTTATTACCCCAGTGACCCCCCAGTGACACACTTTCTCCAGCAAGTGTCCTCTGTCCAAGGCCCAACAACTTTCCCAAACCGCCACCAGCTTGGGATCAAGTATTCAAAATGCCTATGGGCGTGGGGGCTCATTTCATCCAAACCAGCACATGGTGTAAGCATGAGCACCTGACTTCATTCCATCTCCAGCACCCTCATGAAAGCTGGGCAGTATGGTATGTGCCTATAATCCCAGAGCTGGGGATATGGAAACACCTAAAAATGTCTAAATTTCATTTATGTTTTAATGTCCCCCTTAAAATGATGTTTACATATTTTGACACATAAATTGACCTTTTGTGATTCCTGCCTGGTTCTTTGTCAAACTGATTTGCTAGTGGAAAGTGTCAGAATTCTGCAACAATGGCAGAGAGATGGTTTGCTCTCTGCTCTCAGGTTTGCATGCCTGGAATCGGCTCTTCTGTGTTCTGGAGCAACTCCAGCATCCTTACCTGCAGCCGAAAGCAGACTTTGAGCCAGTGCCTCTAAAGGGGTCCCTCCTCATGGAAGCCTGGGCTGGCCATTATCTGGGTTTGGGCAATGGGATTTCAAGTGTTGCTATCTGAAGTCAATGAGGCAGCTGGTGGGGTGGACAGACATGTGCCCAGGTTCCAGCGGGTATGGAGTAACAGGCCCATGCAAACACCCTACTTCCCTCAATGACAAAAGACTGTAGCATACTCGATGAAAGAAACATGAGGGAAAAATTCAAATCATTAGAGGTTGTACAAAATCAGAAATTCTACATCTAAGACGTTATCAGAAAATAGCTGGGCAAGTATTCCCTCTGCAGTTCTCATGTTCCATTTTATTATTTTAACTAACATTTGACTAAGACAGGCTAGAGTAACAATATGGTTACTGTAACTCTTTGCAACCATAAAAAACTGTTTTGAAACCCATGATTTTCTGGCAGATGGATGAAGCAATAGTTATTTCCTGATGAAACTGTGAAAATGAAATTTCTGAAGAAACAAACTCCTCTTTATCCTGGAATCGAGAGAACAGTTTGGATTTATGGTGTCTTCCAGAAACCAATTGATCCCCAATGGATCACAGAGATGTATCTTACTTCTGTTCTTGCAACCAATAGTCAATAATTTGATTTATTCTCTCACAAAGGAAACATAAATTTGTCACAATTAGTTATGCTAACTCCCTGATGGAAGTTCTTTGAAATCATTTGTCAAGAAGAGGTCAGGGGATGCCAGACATTCTCTGGTCCTTTCTGAAACTCCTGAGTCATCTGCTGTGGCTGTTGGAAAGCTCTGTGGCTCCCTCTCTGGCTGGAGAAGGAATTACAGTTTTCTTATTGAACTTCCTGTGATCCTGGGCTTCAAGTTCATTTCTTCCATCATCAGAAGGAACTGGGGTGGAGAAGTGTTGGTAAAAAGCAACCTACCATGTGTTGTGGTTTGAATGTAAAACGCCCCTAGGACTTGCCTGAACACATGAAGGTAATGGGCCCTTCAGGAGGTGGAGCCTTGCTGGAGGAGATGAGATTCCAGAGCCTGCCCGCTTCCTCTTCAGTCTCTGCCTCCTGACCTGCTGCAGTAAGGCCAGCCGGCTTCTGCCTCTGCTGCCCTGATGTTTCCACCATGGTGGAGGGAATGCTCTTAAAAGTGAGTAATCGTTTGCTTCCCAGAGCTGCTTCCAGTCCAGAGCCATGAGTAAAGTGAGTAATACTGCATGGACACCTAAACTGCCAATTATAAAGGCAAGAAAAAGCATTGACTGTCATTATTGTAGCTTACACACCCAAAGCTCAGTCCTAAGAGAGAGAAAAATTACATTATTCTTTCAGCTAATCTGAGGCTTCTATTCAAAGAGTATTTATGCAGGTTTACTTTGTTTACTTTTATCAGGCATGGCTGACCAGTTCCCAAAAGGAGCCGCAGCTTTCATAGGGTCTACAAGGAAGCAAGCAGTCAGAGACCACTGGAGTGAGAGGCAGATGTGGCCCAGAACATCTGCTGAAGTTTCTATGGAAGACCCAGCTGAGGCAGGGGACACAGGATTAGGGTGGACTATTAGACAATTTCAGTGGGCTGTTCAGGGTTGTGGCTTGTGGCAGCTTTCTGGTATTTAACCAAGGTGATGAGGGCAGGAGCACAGGAGCCCGAGAGCTCCCTAAAGAGGCTGTGGTGGCTCTCAGTGAGGCTAACCATGCAAGTGTCAAGTCCTCTGCTGTCTGGCAACAAGTTTACCCAAGGAGGACAGTCCATCTCTGAGCACTGAGATCCCAGAAGTCAAAGCTTCTGACGACAGAAATATAAACCGTGCATAATTAATACAAAGGCTAGTCTCACTCTGGTGACCTGGGAGGCAGAGGAGAGTGTCCACTCTTGTCCCACTATGCCTTGTGAAATCAAGCTAACATTTACACACTCTTGGAATTCATGGCAGAGAGGTGTGTGAGATAGAAACATGTACCATTATTTTTCTAATCAATTAGCTTTAACCCCCTTTATTTCCTGGTGACAGGAGAATGATAAGTGGAAATGAAGAAGTGAGGTTGCAGAATGAACTGCAAGTCCTAGGACATCTAGCAGTAAATTTAATCCCCTTCCAAAGCTCAAGATAGAAAATTTTGTGTTTAATCTTGGGCATTTTCATCTTTCTGAATCATCAAGGTTTTTCTTGTGTTTTTAAAAATAGTTTTATTTATTTGTAGACAGAGGGAAGAGAGAGAATGAATGAATGAATGAATGAATGAATGAATATGGGCATGCCAGGGCCTCCAGCCACTGCAAGCGAACTCTAGACACTGTGCATGTGGCTTTATATGATCAGTGGGGAATTGAACCTGGGTCATTAGGCTTTGCAGCCAAGTGCCTAAACCACTGAGCCATCTCTCCAACACCATGAATCATCATGTTTATTCATCTCTAACTTCTATTCTTCCATCGTTGCTGTCAGATAATTTCTCAAATATCTAAACCCATCACTGGATGATGCGAATTCTGATTTCTGTGATTCATTTTTCTGCCCCTGTGCACTTGTACTTTCCTGATATCTTTTCTGCTGATACTGAAGCAATTGTCCTGCTCCATATGAGCTGTATGTCACTGGAAATAAAGCATAGTTCTATTCCTCCAAGAAGCCATCTCATGTTCTCAATCATTTAGGATAGCATGACAAAAGATTCCAAAGCACAATAGCTGAAGACAACATATTTGTGGTCAGAGTTTCTAGGAATCGAGGACATGGGTGTGGGTGAGCTGATGGTTCTGACTCCAGGGCTCCTGGAAGAGGCACCCGCTGTGCCCGCCTGCACTGTGATCACTTAAGACTTGACTTTCAGCAGTCTGGGCTCCTAGAGCAGATTCAGGCCACTGAGGACAATTCCGCTGCTTTTCTTTTTTCACAGAAGACAAGAGACAGCATCCCAATTGGAAACCCCAGACTCTTGGCAGCCTTATCTCAGAACAGAACAATAGTCCTGTGAAGAGCCGTTCCACGTGGTTCATACTAAAGAGGCAGAGACTGAAGAAGGGTGAGGATACCATGAGGCGGAGGCCACAGCAGGTGCTATGCTCACGGTGGTTAAACTGGCTGAAATATACGGCAGTCACAGTATTTCCATCAAAGACAAAATTTAATTCCTGAAAGTGATTCTAGGAGTTGAAACTGTAGATATATCATGGCATGCATTATTGGGACTTCTTTTTTGGTGCTTATTTATTTATTTTGCTTTGTTTCATTTCTTAAGACAGAGTGTCACTCTATACATATATGTCATTCTGCCTGATTTTATATTTCCACCAAGCCATATCCATTATATATGTGTAACAACATTACAAAGATGCTTAAAATACTCAAAAATCCTTTATTACCAAAGATAAAAGTGAAACTCAGCTGTCTACAGATACATTTTGAGTTTCATTTTTCCAGCATAATGTTTTTGTGATTTCTATTGCTATCCTTGGTTACATTTTGGTTTGGGTAGTGTTCATTTGTTTGGGGCACTCAGTGTGACATTGTACTAACTCACATCTAGTTGTTTTGGAGTAGTCTCTGCTTCATTTGTGTAGGCTATCTTTTCTAGAATAAGAATATTGGAGAATAGGAAACAAGTCTTATTATTTTTTGTAACATTTATTTTGTTAGATATTGTATACAGTCTAAATCAAAATAGTATAATAATAAGCCAATGAAATTATCTTGATACATGTTGCTAAAAATGGACACAAGTGGTAAGATGTCTCAGAGGTAACTTTTTTTAAATAATGAGACACACCGTTAAGTTTGAACTTGGGGGATTTGCTCAGTGTATTTCCATTCCCAGCCAAGATGCTTCTATTTACACCACACCACCTCTCCCACTGAGAACAGCTAAGCACCTGTTCAATATACACAAAGAACCAGAATCAGTTTAAGTGCATCACAGAGCAGCTCCCCAGGAGTGTTCCATGACTTGACCATGAAGAGGCTGCTCATTTTCCCCTTGAGCCTTCTTTGTGGGCACAGGTGGTATAGTTGATGAACTCTGGCAGGTGTCTGGACACAGGAGGACACCTACAAATGACATGGCTTGAGAGATACGAGCTTCCACATCCTCTCCACAACATCCCTCCACGTGCCACTCCTGCTTCCTCACTGCACGTTAGCTGTCTGGTAGGCGTGTGTGTGTGTGTGTGTGTGTGTGTGTGTGTGTGTGTGTGTGTGTGTGTGTGCATGTGGAGGCCAGAGGACAACCTCAGGTGTCATCTTCAGGACAGGGTATCTTATTGGTCTGGAGCTAGACTGGCTAGAGAGCCCCAGACAGCCTCCTGTCCTACCTCCTGTCACTGGGATTGCAGGCGCCTGTCATCACACCAGGCCTTTTCACATGGGCTCTGGGGATTGAACTCAGGTCTTCATGCTTGTTCAGCAAGTGCTTGACCAAATGAGCAGTCTCCCTGGTTCCTAGATTTGAAGCTCTTAAATTTCAAAATAACAGAAGAACATGTAAAATTCTATAGGTTGCTTTCTGTGATTATTTCATTCCTAACACATCTTTGCCTGGACCAGGATGAAGGCAGAATTGAAGAAGTTTCACTGACGACACCACAGAAAGAGCCCAGCTCTGTCTCCATCCATTACCTCCTAAGTATGGCCCACATACAATTTTGCCCTTCTTTGTTCCTAAACACGTTTGAAATCATGCAGATTGGTTTATGCCAGCTGCACTCAGAATCAGAAACTTATCTTAAAAACTCTAGGATGGAGTTTCAGGGAAAACAAGCCCCTCACTGCCGTGGAAGGGTGGCAGAGTGAAAGGGTGTGGATGCCCATTTCATGTCTCAGTGATGTTAAGGCAGCCAGGGGCCAATGTTCACATCCGTTCATTTACAAGCTATATTCATTTCTCTAAATTCAACAGTGGAACTTTCTACCATGCTAGGAATACAATTCAATTTCTGAACTAAGCTAAGCCTCATTTTGTTCTGAGGATTGACTGATTTAGCTTGATTCCCACAGAAAACCAAATTCCATCATGAGGAAATGAGCGTATGCGGCTAAGGCAGCAAAGATGAGTGTAATTATGGGGTTTGCTGAGCATGTGAGAAGAAGTGGATTCAAAGGAAGGCTAGCATGTCTGTGGAAAGAAGAGGTTTAATATCTACCAATGAGAAATTAGAGGTTAAAGACTCAAACGGCAAGATAATTGATGATACTAAAACCATATAGTTCTATATTTAAGGATAATATGGGTATGGCACTCATATTTTTAAAGTGTTCTCATACTATTGATAATAAATGTTTCAATTGGAAAATGCTGTATAGAATCTGAATAATTGAGAGACAATGATCAGAAGGGTTTTTTTCTACCCTTGCAAACGTTTCTTTTTCTTTTATCTTTTTGCAATACTGGGGTTGAACACAGGGCCTCACACATGCTAGGCGAGTACTTATGGAAGTATCTCCTCGGTCCTCTTTTCACTTTTCATTATGAAGTCTTGCTACATTGTCTAGGCTGGCTAAGAAATTACTCATAAAATTATTATATAGTCCAGATTGGCCTGGAATTTATAGTCCTTCTGCTTCAGCCTCCCAAGTTGCTGAGATGACAGGCTTGGACCACCTGACCTGACTCTTGCAAAATCTTTTGATCACATTTTATTCTCAATTTTGGTATATATGCTTTGCTTTTCTATTAGGAGGAAACTGACATAACCAACATAATCAACTCAGTATTTCTGCAACCAAATTAGTCATGATTATTACATATTATGCTTAAATACTTGAACATTTTTTCAGATGTTCAGCCCAGAGCTTCCTCTGGATCTGCAGGGATGAATCCTGTCATGATTCCAAGTGGACTGTTGGGCCACAATGAGAAAATTTTATTGAAAAGTCCTCTGAATGCAATAATTGAATAGACATAATTGTAGGGCTCTGAGCCATGTGAAATGTTAAATAGCAGTGGCAGTATAATTTATTCTCATTTGTGATACAGTAGCTCATTAAGGCTCTCTTCAGCCAAGCTCATCTGCCGCTCTGGTAGATGATCCTGTTGTATTGTTTACCCAGAAAAGTGCTTGAGAATGTCAGTTGGCAGTGAGGACTGAGCTTGGTGGGCTGTAGGCGGCAGAGTGCGTGGGCACAGGTGTGTCCAAAATAAATGCTGACGCTGCATTAAAAGAAGAGTAGGTTCTGAGCCAGGTGTGGTGGCACATGCCTTTAATTCCAGCACTCGGGAGGCAGAGGTAGAGAACTGCTGTGAGGTACAAACCAGCCTGGGACTGCAGAGTGAACTATAGAGCCTCCATGAGAGTGAGACTCCTCTCACAATAACAAAACAACAGAGAAGTCTGTTATAAAAGCAGAGCAGGTCTTGTAGAACGATAAGAGTGCATGTTACTCACTGCTGTTACTGCTTGAGTCTCAGGAAAGGTTTATCAGTAGATAAAGTGTGTCATCACTAAAGTTACTACAGTAGTAACAATGGCATTACGCTTGAATGTAACCTGTCCCCACAGGCTCATGAGCTTGATCACAGGGTCTCCAGATAGTAGCATTGTTTGGGAAGGACGTGGAACCTTGAAGAGGTGAAGCCTTGTTGGAAGAAGTGGGTCACTGGGGGCAGACCTTGAGGTTTTATAGCCTGGCCTGACTTTCTGTTTATTCTCTGCTTTCTGACTACAATGTCACCAGCTGGCTTCTATGCCTTCCCCTCCATGATGGATCCTATCTCCTAAAAACCATAATTCAAATCGAACATTTTCCTTCCTTAAGTTGCATCCAGTCAGGTATTTGTTCACAGCAAAAAAAGTAATACATACAGGAATTAACAGTCACATGAAGAAGCAAGAAGCCTGTGGTCATGTCCCATATTCCTTGTGGACACATTAAGGAGCCCTTCACCCATGGACTTGCTTTACCTGAATGACTTTCCAAACCATCTACTTTACTGTTACTCTCTACTGTGTGTCAAGTGAAAAGCCATCCTCCCTTGGGTTGAGAGCCTTTATCAGCAATGACGCCTCCGCTAGTCCTGAGCAGCTACTGGGGAGCAGAGCAGGATGCTCTCCAGGCGATGTGGAGTGAGGATGCGCAGGGCAAAAGAGCTAAGAGATGTGGAGGAGCTGAGGCAAGTTGTACATCCATAATGTAAGTCATTTTTCCACAAGTCCCTGCCTTCATCCCTCTGAAGAGCTTCCAAGACCCCTGACTCCCTACCCAATGGGTGCCTAAATGTCTGATATTTTGGGATATTTGCTACCTATACGGTCTCTGGAAGAAACCATTACAAAGTAGGCACCTTTGTTTTACATTAAATACCCTGAGAGACCATTTTCAAGTTAAAGAAAATCATGACATTTTTATGATGACATTATCTGTATTCTTGCAATTTCTCAAAGGACTGTCCTCTAGGTTCTTCATGCTTATTTTTCAGACTTGGATGAATTAGACTTTTACCAAAATTTTCCTTAGTGAACCCATGGATTCTGGTACCTGTTCAAGTTGCTTAAGAATCTAGAGAAAGAACAAAATGAAGCTAAATTCATTTGCTCCAGTATAGTACAAAACTGTGGTCTCGTGTTTTAGGGGAAAAAAATCTAGAGAAAAAAAAATATTATTTGAGCTTATGGTTTCTTATATCATGGGGAAATAACACTATACTCTCAAGTTTAATGACAGCACAATGGTGACTTTTTTTCAGAGGATTTTATGGAGATTCTGTGAATAATATTGGTGCTCAGCTATTGTTCAATAAATGGAATCTGTTAAGAATAAGTGGTAGCTTGTAGTTTGCAGATGACAATTCTCCCTGCTCCATGACACATACTCAGAAGACCCAGGCCATGAACAGCAAGACCCTATCTGGAGGTCTGGACTTGGGCAGCTTCCCCTCCCTAGAAGAGCTTGTGCTACTGGGGCTGCCAGCCCAGCACCCATGCTTGGAGAGGCTCTGAGAAGCTAACGGGCTCACATCAACTTTGCCGAGCAAGAATGTGTTTCAAGCACTCTCTGAGAAATGTTCTCAAAAAGTTGAACAGTGAGCTTTCTGTGAAATCTATTTCCTATGTGTATATGTGTGTAATGCACATGCATGCTCAAATGTTTGTGGTCACAGATGTGTGCATAAACATGTATACATGTGGAGGCCAAAGGTCAATATTGGGATCTTTCTCAATTGCTTTACACCCTATTCTTTGAGGTAGAGTCTACTGCTAAAATTTACCACTTTGGCTAGACTAGTGAGCCAGCTTACCTCATGGATCCTCCCGTCTCCACCTCCCCAGGACTAAGATTATGGCCATGTAGCACCGTGTCCAGATTTTACATGAGTGCTGAGCATCCAAACTCATGAACTCACAGCAACTCTTGTTGGCTGCGCGGGATGTGCACGTGACGGGGCTGGTCAGCATCCTGCTATAATAGGGGAGGGGCCAGAGAGGCCACTCTTTTCTCTGAGGAGCTATACTAGCTAAAGTAGCCAGTGGAGAAGACATTCTCTCCCATGGCGTAGCCACTGGAAATGATGTACAGTAGGACTGAGGAAGATAAGAGAGGGCAATGTGGGATGTATGTGATCAAAATACAATATAAAAAAGTCAAAACAAATGAATAAGTATAGGAAATAAAAAGTTTTCCAAGTCCCTTGTCAGAGATTTTTAGCTTACCATAAGGAGAAAAGAAGTGTATAGGAACTTGCCTTAGAGACTAACTTGTTTTCAAAGTGATAAGCACTCAGCCTGGAGGAAGAAGGACAATGTGGTGTCTACATTGAACAGCTACTACAAAACCTTGGCAGCATCAGTAAGGTTCTGACGTCACGTCTGGTCTTAGAGGGAAAGTGCTAGAGTGATTGGTACTGTCTGTCTTGGGCATAAGATGAGATAGTAGAGACACATGTCACCAAGTGTGTTAGACTATTCATCATGGTGCCCAAATCATGGGCAGAAACCATTCAAAGAAACAAAGGCTTATTTTAACTCACAGCTTTAGAGGTTTAGGCCCATAACCATTGTCACTTGATTCTGGGCCTGTACATGCAGAATATCATCATGATAGACGCATGTGGCAGGGATATGTCCCATCATGGGACAGGAAGCAGAGCTCAGGGAGGAGCCTGGGACAGAACACAGCCTCTAGGGCTGCCACCAGGAACCTGTTCCTCCAGCTACATCCCTCCTTGGAGCACTTTTTAAAATTTATTTTGTTGTTTATTGGCAAGCATATATATATATATGAGAGAGAGAGAGAGACAGAGAGAGAGAGAGAGAGAATGAATATGGGCACACCAGGGCCACTAGCCACTGCAAGCAAACTGCAGTTGCATGCGCCACTTTGCTGAGGTACTTCTTAACCCAACCAAGTTGACAGTCAAGGTCACCTGTTGCACTCAACATGACATTTGTTCTTTTGATTTTTAAAAATATTTATTTCCCAGGAGACAGAGAGAGAGAGGAAGAGAGAGAATGGAATGAACTCCAGATGCATAATGCATGTGCCACTGTGTGCATCTGGCTTCATGTGCATTCTGGGGAATCTAACCCAGCTAACCTAATCATTAGGTTTTGCAGGAAAGTGCCTTAATTGCCAAGTCCCATCTCCAGCCTGACATTTATTCTTTTATTAATGCAAAAATGTATTGAGAACCTGCATTCTAGGTCTTAAATATACAGTAGTGAACAAAGAAAAAAAGATATTTTCACCTGAAAGGATGACAATAATGAACAATCAATACGTTTTCAAGTAGTTCTGAATACTTGAAAGGAAAGGAAGGGAAGAGGGAAGGAGAAAGAAAAGCAGTAGGAAGAACAGAGACTATGCAGGCCCAACAGATGACCTAACAAGGGGAAGGAGAGCTGCCCTCAGGAAGGGCTATTTTACGAGAAACAAAAAGTGGAGGAGGCAACAGAAATGTGTCAGAAGAGCCTCTGGCAGAAGATTCAGCCAGGGGAAATCTTCCTTGGCCCATTCAAGGTGAGTCCATGGTCTGTGCTCAACCTGTGAGTGATCTGTTTATGGTCAGAACTTGCACGAGGGGCAAAGTGTGCATTTAGGAGTGCTGGGGAGGCTTACTATGAGGCAGGAACATGAGGACAAGGATATGTTTCAATTTCTACTTTGCACATTTCAATATTTTAAGTCCCTAGTAGACACATACTTCTTTTATGAAATATAAAAGCATCAAAATATGTTATTGATTGTGTAAATATTCTTTCAGTTAATAATGTACTTGTTAAAGTTTTGCATTCCTTTTCTTTCTTATGATTAAGTAGAAACTTTGTATAGACACCTTCCGTGCTGCACCATCACCCCCGCCCCCCGTCCCCATTCAGAGGGCCCTCCTCAGTGGGATTTCTGGTAATCGCCATAGAGTTGTGGGTTATGAGCTGTGGGTACAGCAGTCAAGGGGGGGGGCAATGCCTCTGGATATTCCCTCCCACCCTGTAGATCTTATAATCTTTCTGACCCCTCTTTCGCAAAATTCCCTGAGCCTTGGTGGGTTGTAGTCAACCTTCCTTGTTGCTGCACAAAGAACCCGACAAAGAGCAGCTGATGGGAGGAAAGGGTTAACTTTGGCTTATAACTCGAGGGGAAGTTCCATAATGGCAGGGAAAACGATGGCATGAGTAGAGGGTAGATACCACCTGCGCCAAAGCACAGCAAACAGCAGCAGGAAGGCATGCCAAACACTTGCAAGGGAAGATGACTATACCCCTCATAAGCCAGGTCCCAACAAGGTTTCAATTCCAAAATTGACATCAGCTGGGGATCAAGCATTCAGAACACATTAAGTTTGGGGGTACACCTGCATCAAACCACTATAGTGGGTGTGTTTTAAGTCTAATTTAGTTTTGAGCTTCAGCAGCTTCTGGATTTCTTCTTTGGTGTGTTCTGAGCATCCTCAGGGTCTGTCTCCATCACCTTTGCACAGGTTGTAAGGTTCACTGTGGAAGCAGCACTCTTGCTGAACTTGCTGATTCCTCTGTGGTTTCACCTGGACCCTAGCTCAGGTGTGAGGGTGGCACATGTCCTAATAAGGAATCATCTAGCTTTTCCTATCTTGTTGATAGATTTTCAACATTGTTCTTGGTTCTCACTGCCTTTTGTAAAAGATAAACAGGTTCTCCAACAGAGAGTGGGATCACCATTCCTTTGGATCTGTAGGTCTGCTAAGTACATATTTGCTAATTTCCCAATGGCCATCTTACAAACCTCCAGAACAGGTCCATTTTAACTTGAGAAGAAACTGTGCATTGCTCAAGACACTCCATCCAAATTGGTTCTATATTCTAGTGAACTAATTCATGATTTTTAGAGATTTTTTTATCTCCACAGAATACAGTTGGAAACTTACAGAGGTGAGCATGGTTGTCACAATTAGAGGCTTGCAGGTAGAAGCCAATGAGAGTGGCTAAAACAGCTGCAATGCACAAGATGACCCCACCACCTAGGACTGCCTATGCTCACCTCACCCAGAAATGGCCAGTCTTAGTTTAGATAAAAGTACCACAAACAAATGCACATAGGAGCCTTTGTGTTTCTCTGATTTTCTGATGCAGTTGCCATGGAGACCAGGTGATACATGCATTAAAACCTCATTTGGCTGAAAAGGAGTTTCAAGGTCAGGGTGAAGGAAAAAGACAAATAAATGAAACAGCAGTGTTGATATTAACAAGCAAGTTTCCACAGGTGGGAAAGTGAGAACTACCTGATTCCATGTTGGTCCTTAGAAACACAACCATGAAGCTATCAGCGTCAGCCATGTTCATGGAGGATGCGTAACGAGAAAGCTGGCTGCCAAACCCTGCCAGGAGAACACAGCCACCACTGAGATCTTTCAAAATGACTGGTGTAGAAATGCGATTTGGAAATTCAGCAAGACCCAGAGGGTTTGACAGTTTGACAACAGACTTACTGTGTCATTTCTTCTTGACACTGACATGACAACCTTGCATTTCTTGGCCCTTTCTGGTCCCAATGCCTCTCTACAGGGCTTTTCTCTCCTTCAAGAAGGCATTCTTTTGAAAGTCGATATTGATTTTCCTCGCAGGGAAGTCAGGCGAGTGTGGTCATTTCCTCGAGTATTAGCATGATTGCTGTGGAGTGGGGCGACTGGACAGAGAGCTCAGGCTGCCGCAGCCATCTGCTAACCCATCCTCCTCCTCTTCATCTTCCCTCTTGTCCGTGTCAGCCTTGGCCTCCTATTAGGTCTGCTCTTTCCTTTTCTCTTTTCTTCTCTCTGTTGTATTCTATCTGTCTGTTCCTCTGTTTCTCTGTCTGTTTGAAAACCAACACCAAGAACTCATTTTAGCTATGAGTGAAACTGGAACTGATGGGCAATAGTAGGCTAGTGTTATAATAAGTACACTGAAAAGAATCAGATGGGATGACTGTACTGGTAAGTTGGCCTATTATGAAAGACTTTAAAAAAATTATTAAGTAAAATCTTTGTATGACCAAGTCATATTGGTATCAGCATTTCCCTCCTTGCTGCCCCCATTACTCTGAGGCCCTTCCTCAGTGGGATTGTGAGTATGCTCCAGGGGGTTGAGGGCTATGAGTTGTGTGAGCAGCAGTCAGTCATTGGGTAAGAGGCTTCCCTCCTTACCCACTGATTGACTGCTTCCTCCCTTACCCCATGACTGACTGTTCCCCCCACCACCATCATAGCTTTTCCAATCTTTCTGAAACACTTGCACAAAAATTCTCTGAGTCACAATGGGTGGGTTTAATTCTACTGTAGTGTTGAGCTCATAGCAGCTTCTGGAATTCTGCTTTGGAATGTTTTGAGTATCCTCAAAGTCTGTCTCCATGATCCTGGGTCAGGTTGATGGGCCAGCTCATCTCACCACTTCCTTTGTGGTTTCACCCAGGCCTAGCTGGTATGCTATGATGGTTCATCTCTTGCCAGGGAATTATTATCATTTCTGATCAGTTGATAGAATTAGGTTGTCCTCAGTTCTCACTGCCTTCTGAAAACTAAAAGCAGATTCTCCAAAGAGAGTGAGAGCATAGATTAAATGGGATAAGGTGTTAGGCCCATGGTTAATGAAAGCTTCCCATTGTAGTCCAGAATGTTGGTCTCTATAGGAGTTTGACTTGGATCCCAGTTCTAGCTATGGGTTCCTTGGCACTGAGTGAATCTCTTAGCCAATCAAAGAGTCCTTGATTACCCACCTAGGTTGACTGCAGCTGTTGCACAGGTGTGTACATCTTCTCATGCTGGTTGCTGGTGTATGGCTGTGTCCCCTGATTTCCCCCAACATTGTTGGGCAATTTCCCCTAGCAGCTCATGTAGTGTTTTCCAGGACTGTATGGGCTAACCATTTGGGAACTGGCTTCCTTTTAGGTTCTATCTGGGCTTCTCGATGTTGTTTATCAGCAGTCCATGGTGTCTTCAGCAATAGGGTCTTATCTTTGACCCCAAGTAGGTCATCAGGTGCTTTGATAGAAGTCTGTCTTGTTTTGGGGACTTCATAGATCTCTCCTATCAACAGCTCAATGATATCATATGATACCCCATATTCTTTCAGAGGGTTCTGTCTTTTAGCCTACTATCTAGGGGTAAGGGTTCTATGGTACTAATTCTTCTTGGATTTAGTTTTGTATATATCCCCAGACTCCCATTCTCCCCCTCCAAACCCTTCCATCTCTATTATCTGTCCTTTGTATATGTTAGGTTTTCTTGCAACTCAAGCTGATCCTGGATAGGAGCTACATATGAGGGAGAATATGTGGTATTTTTTATTCTGTCTTTGTGTGAGTTCACTGAGTATGATCTGTTCCAAGTTGGGTTGACTTTTGTGCATGGAGTGGGTCTAGTTTCATTTTCTTTTACATGTGGTTATCCAGTTTGCTCAGCACCATTTGTTGAAAATGACGTCATCTCTCCAGTGTAGGTTTTTGTCATCTTTGTCAAAGATCAAGTAGCTGTAGTAGTTACCTGTACTAGTGGCTGGGTCTTCAGTTCTGATCCATTGGTCTATCTGTCTGTTTTATTACTGTACCATGCTTTTTTGTTACTATGCCTTTAGATCAGGCATGGTGATACCTCCCACGGTATTTCTTTTGCTGAGGATATTTTTGGATATCTATAGCCTTCTGACCTTCCATATGAATATTGAGATTGTTTTTTCCATCTATGCAAAGAATGATGCTATAGTTTTTATTGATATCACATTGAATTTTACATTGCTTTTGGTAGAATTTCCATGTTCACAATATTAATTCATCCTATCCAGAAGCATGGAAAGTCTTTCCATCTTCTCACATCCTCAATTTCTTTCTTGAGTGTTTTCATATCCTTGGTTAGTGTTATTCCTAGGTTTTTGATTTTTTTGAGGCTATTGTAAATGGGGCAGTCTCACTGATTTCTTTTTCTATGTGTTTGTCATTTGCATACAGGAAGGCTACTGACTTTTGTGGGTTGATTTTGTATCCTACCACTTAACAAAAGGAATCTATCACCTTTAGGAGTTTTATGGTAGAGCCTTTTGATCCATTATGTATAGGATCATGTCAAGTGCAAAGAGGGCTAGTTTGACTTTTTCCTTTCTGATTTGTATCCCTTTTATGTCTTTCTCCTGTCTTATTCCTTGGGCTAGAACTTCAAGTACTATGTTGAAGGGCAGTTGTGAGAGTGAACACCACTGTCTTGTTCTTGATCTTAATGAAAACTCCTTGAGTCTCTCCTCATTGAATATAATTTGGGCTTTAGGTGTTTTGTATATACCCTTTGTTAAACTGATGTACAAACCCTCCATGCCCACACTTTACAGTATCTTGGTCATGAAATGATGTTGTATTTTGTCAAAGGCCTTCTCTGCATCAATTTAAACAATAGGGTTCTTGTGTTTGAGTTTATTTATGTGGTGAATTATGTTGATTGATTTCCAATTATGTTGATTGATTTCTACATCCCTGGGATGAAGCATACTTGGTCAAGGTGAATAATGTTTTAATATGTTGTTGAATTTGATTTGCAAGAATTTTGTTCAGAATTTTTATATCTAATTTCATCAAGGTTATAAGTCTATAATTTTCCTTTCTTATTATATACCTGTTTGGTTTTGGTATTAGGGTAATACTGGCTTCACAGAAGGAGTTGAGAGGTGTTCCCTGTTCTCAAATTATGTGAAAAACATTGAGAAAACATGGTTTTTGTTCCTATATAAAGGTTTTATAGAATTTGGCTGAGAATCCATCAGACCCAGGACTTTTCCCTGGAGGTTTTTGATTATATTTTTAATCTCTGTAGATGTAATATGTTGGTTTGGGAGAGTTATCTGCTCTGGATTTAGTTTTGGAAGGTGGTATATGTCTAGAAATTCATCCATTTATTCCAGATTATCCAATTTTGTGGAGTAAAAGTTTTGGAAATATGTCCTGATGATTCACTGTTGTCTGTTGTGACCTCTCCCTTTTCATTTCTAATTGTGTTAATTTGAGACTTCTCTTTTTCTTTTGATCAAAATGGCCAGGAGTTTATCATTCTTGCTTGTTTTTTGAAAGAACCAGCTTTGTTTTGTCAATTTTCTTAATTATTTTGTTTCCAATTTATTAATCTCTGCTCTGATCTTAATTATTTCTTTCTGTCTGGAGGTTCAAGGAATGGATTGTTCTTGTTTTCCAAGGCCTTTAGGTGGGTGGCTAGGTTATTAATTTGAAATCTCTCTGTCTTAGTTATAAAAGCATTTAGTGCTATAAGTTTTCCCCATGGGTTGGCCTTCATTTGGTCCCATAAGTTTTGATACACTGTGCTTTCATTATCATTTAGTTCAAGAAATTTTGCAATTTTCATTTTTATTTCTTGTATGAACCATTCATTGTTTAATAACATGTTGTTCAGTCTCCAAAAGTTGGTGTAGTTTCTATTGTTTCTCTTATTGTCGATTGCTAGCTTTAATGCATTGTGGTCCAATATGTTGCAGGGAGTTACACAAATTTTCTTGAATTTATGGAGGCATGTTTCATGTTCTAATGTGTGGTCTATTTTGTAGAAGGTTCCATGGGCTGCTGAGAAGAACGTGTATTCTCTAACCTTGGGGTGGAATGTTCTGTAGACATCCTTTAGGTCTAATTGATCTAAGGTCTTGTTAAGATCTATTATTTCCCTGCTGATTTTCTGTTTGGATGATATGTCTATTGATGATAGTGAGGTATTAAAGTCTCCTACTATAATGGAATTGGACTTTATTGCTGATTTGTTGTCAAGTATGTTTTGCTTTGTGGTGCACATATATATATACATATATATATATATATGTATATATATATATATATGATAGTGATAGCATCTTGTTGGATTGTTCCATGATGACTAAGATTTGAACTTCATCTTCTCTTTTAATCACTTTAGCTTTAAAGTCTATTTTGTTGGATATTAATGTAACCACATCCACTTGGTTTTTATTTCCATTTTCTTGGAAAATCAGTTTCTATCCTTTCACCCTGAAGAGAGTTCTGTCATTAGAGATGAGGTGGGATTCTCAAAAGCAGGAGACGGGTCCATTTTTCTGATCCACCCTGTTAACTTGTGTCTTTTTATGGGAGAA
>PVHP010018873.1:0-32577 GCA_004024765.1 Zapus hudsonius
TATATTCCTTCCTTCTTCAACCCCTGGTGCATAAACCCAAGACTTTGCCCCCCCCCCATAGTGGGTTAGTCACTACACATACCCCTGGTTATCAGTCCACTGCCCTAACTTTCCTACCCTATTCGCAGACTGCAGTCCTCCAGCTTCTCCCGTTCTTTTAAGTCTGTTTAGTGCTTTACATTTTACTATTTGCAGTAGCCCAGTCCGTGGTCTTGCTCGTTGCTCCCTCATTTTTAGGGGGTGAGTTTTCCTCTCTGCTGTTGTGCCTGATTCTATAAGCTTAACGACTCCTCTCCCAGGAAGATAGGTAAGCCTGTATGTACATTTATTTCCCTCCTCTTTACCATGTGCCATGCCAGTTTTCCCTGCACCCCATCTTTTAGGAGATTCACTTTTTTACTCTTTGGACTAGGGATGGGTAGGAACAGAGACTAGGTATTTATATAATGGTGGCAGCTCTGCTAGCAGAGGATATGGACTTGTGGAACCCATGGCTTTTTGCCTGTACCTTACTCCTGTGATTAGGACAGTAGAGGTACTGCTGTTAATGCCCATCAGAGCATCACTGAGCACTTGCTATGTACCAGGCAGAGTAATCCTCACCACGGTCCTGTGAGACAGGTAATTTAGAAAACTGGGGCATAGGGAGGTTAAATACTTCACAAAAGGGTGGCCCGGTAAATAAGCACTCGGGGCACAGGAACATTTTTGAAGAGCACCTCTTTCACCCCTTTGCACCCCACAATGAGGGCCAATTCTTAAAAACAACAACAAAATCAAAAAACACACAAAACTCTAATGTCCAAGCTTTTGTTTCTGCTGTTCCCCTGAGCTGGCAGAGGTGTCTCCTTTACACACCAGGTCTTAGGACCCACCCACCCCATCACAGTAGTGATGTACATGAACGACTTAACTACTTTCTCCTTGCGCCAGTTTCCTTACTGCTGAGATGAGGTAGTCAGAACTAGAATCCACTCCAGTGCAGAGGAAAGATCTGTGAGCTCATGAAACCAGTCACCTCTCTGGTCCCACCTCCTTTACCTGCCCACCGCAGACCTGTGCAGCCCTCACTGCTCTTCAAGGGGCGGGCACAGGCCAGCCTCTGGGCTTTTGCATTGGCTGTTCTTTCTGCCTTAACACTGCTCCCACATCTCTGTATGGTACCTTCCAGGGCCCTGTTCAAATGCCAACCCCTAAAGATTGTGTTCACCACACTATGCAGGGAACATCCTATGCAAAGATGATTCCAAGAACACCAGTTGATTTGTGAATAAGATGAGTGTAATTTTATCGAAAAGATATATTCACAGAAATGTATGTAATATGTTCTGTAAAGTTGCATCTGGGTAATGTTATTCAGTAGAGCATACGTTTGTCTGCCATACTGTGGTGTCTAGAATATACTATAGAAGTGTACATATATAAAAATGTTACAGAGGATGCTATAGTACTGTCCATGACCCCCCCCACATCTGATCTAGTTTGATCTTGCATGCTCCACAAGGGCCCTTCCCCTGCTTGTTTGATCCCCTTGTCCACTGTCACTGTCTGACACACTGTGCAGTTTGGAGATTGTTTCTACACATTAGGATGGAGAATCCATGAGGGCTTGCAGGTTTTGTCTGTTTATTCACTGCTCTGTCTTTAGCATCTAAAAATGCACTTTATACAGAATAAATGCTCAAAAAGAATGTACTTCGTGAATAAATGAAAAATAGATAATCTGGGTGTGGTGGCTTACACCTATAATCCCAGTACTCAGGAGGTTTAGGAAGAATTACTGGGTATTCATTCTAGAAGCTGAGGGTATGGAGGAGCAAACAAGTAGAAATCCCTGCCATTTATTTGGCAGACATTTATTAAAAGTAAGAGAGAGAGACAGTAAACAAGTAGATGGTGTGTTTGACGAGTACTAAAGAGAAAAAAAACGAGGGAGGGCAGATAGGAGGAGATTACTAAAGTGGTTGAAATCTTAGGCACAAGGCAGGCCCCACTTGGAAAGGTGGCTCTGGTGACTTGTGGAGGAAATAAGAGAGGGGACCAAAGACCCTAAGGTCTTTCAAAGAACTTAAGGCAGGCCAAGAAAGCTGGAGGCAAAAGGAGGAAGGGTTAGAAGACAGGCCATAGAAGTAATGGGACCCAGATGGTGTCATCAAATACTGAGTAGGGGCTGCAGTGATAACTCAGCAGTTAAGTGCACTTCCTGCACAAGCATGACATCCTGAGACCACCTGAATTAAAATCTGCAAAACCCATGAGACCAAGGAATCACCACAGGTCAGGAAAAGATGGCAAGCTCCAGGATCATAAAAGCCTTTGAGAGTAGGCACATACATTTTGGTGGGTGTGTATTAAGTGATGTGTGTGTATGTATGGTGTGCTGTGGTGTCCCATACGCTTGTCTATAGTAGCACAACATTGGGTGTCCCGTTCCCTTGCTCTTCCTGCTAGTCTTGGTTGGTTGGTTATTTATTTATTCATTTATTTATTCATTTCTTTATTTATGAGAGAGAGGTGCCAGGGCCCTTTTGCACAGCAGAGGAACTCCAGATGCATGTGCCACTTTGTGTATCTGGCTTAACTGGGGAATCAAACCTGGACTCACAGGCTTTGCAAACCAGCACCTTTAACTGAGCCATCTCCCCACCTCCATCCCCATCCCTGTCTTCTTTTCACTTATTCTGGAGCTTTCAGGGCTCCAACAATTCTAGAGTCTCTGCTTCCCTGGGGGACTGAGGTTGCAGGCACGTGTGGGCATGCCCAGCTGTTGACATGGGATCTGAAGATTTGAACTCTGGCAGTCTCAGACCCTCATGCTTGTGCAGGAAGTGTACTTAACCACGGAGCAACGGAGCATACTCTCCAGCCCTAGGTATATGTTTTTCTCTTCCTTCCCTTTCCTTTCCTTTCCTTTCCTTTCCTTTCCTTTCCTTTCCTTTCCTTTCCTTTCCTTTCCTTTCCTTTCCTTTCCTTTCCTTTCCTTTCCTTTCCTTTTTCCTTTCCTTTCCTTTCCTTTTTCCTTTCCTTTCCTTTCCTTTTTCCTTTCCTTTCCTTTTTCCTTTCCTTTCCTTTCCTTTTTCCTTTCCTTTCCTTTCCTTTTTCCTTTCCTTTCCTTTCCTTTTTCCTTTCCTTTCCTTTTTCCTTTCCTTTCCCTTTCCCTTTCCCTTTCCCTTTCCCTTTCCTTTCCTTTCGTTTTTGTTTTTCATAGGGTCTCACTCTAGTCTAGGCTGACCTGGAGTTCACTATGTGTTCTCAGGGTGACCTCAAACAGCTATCCTCCTACTCTGCCTCCTGAGTGCTGGGACTGAAGGTTTGCACTACCACGCCCAGCTATTTTTTCTTTTTGAGTTTGAAAGTAAAATATCCTTATTTTACAGATGAGCAACCAAGCACAGAAAGGTTGAACAACTTGCTCTAGGCCATACAGACAGAACAGGGCAAAGGAGTGTGATTCTAAAGCCCAGGAGAACAGATATGCAAGGGCAGATAGGTTATTCAGTACATGGAAGCATTCTGAGAAAGAATTAATCCTACTTGGAAGGTTCTGAAACTTGTTAGTGTGGTTGAGTTTGTGCAAGGAGGGACGAAACAGCCAAGCTTAAGGGACAAGGCATCTAACTTCCAGTTTCTCTAAGGCTTTCCTAACAGGGAAATCATCCCATGCCTCAGAAGTGAGTACTCCCCTGGGAATGGTGGATTGCTCATGAACCTTTGTACATGCTGTTCCCCCTACTGGAAGTACCTTCCTGTAGACATCAACATGGCTTCCTACATCCTTCCTTCAGGGCAAATGTCACTTCCTCTGGGAAGCCCACCCTGTTCACTCTGTAGAACAGCATCCTTGTCACTGTCTCGGATCTTGCCGAGAACTGGTGATATAGAGTGATATAGAGTAGCTAGCAATGCTGATTGGCACCAAGCCACCTAGATTTAATATTCATTCATTTATTTATTTGCAAAGGAGAAATAGGGGGAGGGAGAAGAGAACAAATAAATAGATATGGGTACACCAGTGCCTCTTGCCACTGCAGAGGAACTCCAGATGCATGTGCCACTTTGCAAACCACCTAGACTTAAATTCCAGCTCTGCCAGCTTCCAGTTGTATGACCTTGGGCAAGTTACTTAACTCCTCTGTACCTTCGTTGTCTCATCTGGAAAATGGAGAAAATAATACTACCTGCCTTTTTTTTTGCTGGTTTGAAGACTAAAACAATGTGCAGGGCTGGGCCTGGTAGTTCAGGCCTGTAATTCCTTCACTTAGGAATTACTGGGCTTCATAGTGAGAGCCTGCCTAAGAAAAGTAAGCAACAAAATCTACTGTGAAGATGCATTTCTTTGTTTCTTTCTTTGCTTCTTCCTTCCTTCCTTTTTTCCTTCCTTCCTTCCTTCCTTCCTTCCTTCCTTCCTTCCTTCCTTCCTTCCTTCCTTCCTTCCTTCCAGTCAGGTCTCACTGTAACCCAGACTGGCCTAGAACTCATGGCAGTCCTCCTACCTCAGCCTCCTGAATGCTGGGATTAAAGATGTGCACCACCACTCCCGGCTCTGTTTTCTTTCTTTTTTTTTTAATTTAATTTTAACTTTTTATTGAGAGCTTGTATATTTGTGGACAATAAACTGTGATTCCCTCACCACGCCTCACCCCCTTTCAGTCTCTATTTTGTTTTGATATCAATTTCCCTCTTATTTTGAAGGTCTTATGAATGTAGTGTTTGGGCACTGCAAAGTAATGAATATCAAGGTCATTTTGTGTGTGGAAGATTGCATTGTAAGCAATCTTTGGCTCTTACACTCTTTCCACCACCTCTTCCACAATAGATCCTGAGCCTTGAAGCGTGTGATAGAGGTGTCCCAGTGATGAACACTCCACTGTCACTTCTTCTCAGCCCTATGATGGCCTTTGAGTTATCCCAGTGATCACTGCTATCTACAAAGAGAAGCTTCCCTAGCCAAAAGTGAGAGGAGCATTATTATATGTGTATGCACATTTGAAAAACAGTGATCATAAATGAGACAGTTTGGTGGGCATAATATATGTATCTAGCCAGACAACAGCAGGCATTACTCCCCTAGGTCTCATGAACTCTCGACCATGTTTTTTTTTTTTTTTAATTTTATTTTTTTTAATTTATTGTCCATAATGAGTTACAACATTTAGTGGGCAAACAATGAGTTGTTATCCCCAATTCCCCGCTGCCCTCTCCCACCCTCCACTGGCTAACCTCCTCCATGGGTCATCTGGATCAGTCCTTGTGACAGGGGACCATGGATAGCCTAGTATTCAGCCAGGTTCTCCTGGCCATGCCTCTGGATAATCTCCTCCACCACGGCTCTTACAATCTTTCAGCCCCCTCTTCCGCATAGTTCCCTGAGTCGTGGTGGATGACTATTAAGGCTGCTTTAAGGTTGTGAGCTTAGGGGTCTTTGTGTCGAAATCATTGGTTTCTGTCTCACTGTGTTGATTTAATGGCTGTGGCTGTGGGCCCCTTGTTCATCCCGTCATTCTCTGTGTGGTTCCATTTGGATCCTCCACGATATGACTGTGGTGGGTCCTCTCTTGCCAGAATCTCAGCTATTGGCCTACGGTCAGTTGGTAGGGTTAGATGGGCCCCAGCTCTCTCTCTGCATCCTGAAAAATACAAACACAATCTCCATCAGAGAGTGAGATCAGTGTAGGTTAACAAATATACACAATTCTGGATTACCTAGATTCTATTTTTAGGGTTGGAGAAATGGCTCAGCAGTTAAGGCACTCACCTCCAGTGCCTAAGGCCCCTGGTTCAATTCCCCAGGACCCACATATGCCAGACCCACAAGGTGGTGGCCCTGGTGCGCGCTCTCTCTCTCTCTCTCTCTCTCTCTCTCTCTCTCTCTCTCTCTCTCGATTGAAAATGAATAAATAAAATATTTTTTAAAAAAATAAATAAATAAAAAAAATAGATTCTATTTTTAGTAGTCTCCCTGTCACTCGCTCCCATAGTGCATCTTGTTTTGGGAGCCCAAAAGTGCGGGATCCGGTGCCTATCGCCCTGAATCCCTAGTTCCAAACAAGGGGTCCCCCTCTCTGAGTGGAAAATTGTCGACCATGTTTTTGACTAGGTCTTCAATACCAGGAATGTATTCCCTTCCATGGAGTGGGCCTCCAATCCAATTAGAGAGTGGTTGGTTTCTACCAAAGTAGACGTGCCACTATTGCCCCAGTTGGCTCATTTGGCCTGGCTGGCCAGTCTGAAGGCTTACAATGTCCACTGCTGTTTACCATGTTGATGACTTCTGTCTTACACAGGGCTACACGCAGATGTAGCTTTTTCAAGCTTTCTATTGGCTGATTAACAGAAAGGAGATTTCCATCTTATTTTCAGCTTGATTTCTCAGTGACCTGCAGCCCAAGAATGTGTGGTCTTCAGCAATAGGATATTACCATCTCATTCTGATGAGCAACCAAGAGCCTTGGCAATGGCCTGTAATAATTTGTGGGCCTCAGGAACCTCCCTGGCCAACAACTCACTGGAAGGTATCCCATCCCTGACACTGAATTTTTCTAGTAACAATCTATGGCTTCTGGGTGTGCCATTATCCAAAGAGGTAGGTTTCCATATGGCTTATTCTAAACCTCCTGAATTTTGATTAATTTCCCACCCTTCCTTTACTCAATCCCTTCCCCTAATCTCACTTAGGCCATTGGACCCCCAGTAATCTGTTCATCTACTTGCATATATACAGTACCCTCCCCTTAAGCCTCTTCTAGCTTCTGTTTTCTGTTTTGAAATATTGTTGTTCATAGCATATCCATAGGTGTCTGACAAGCTGTGGAAACCAGGTATCTCCAAAAGTAGCTTCAAAACCTCTCCCCCAGTGCTTCCATCCCAATTGTTCATACTATCATGCTTCCAGATGACCAGGCTCCAACCTAGAATCAGTGTTGACTCCTCTCTCCATGGTATGAGCAAATCTATGTCCTGTCTTTAGATTTCAGCTAGAATCCACTTCTCAGCAGTTCCGTTGCTGTCACTGTTGCCACTCACTTGAACTATGACAGTAGCCACTTCACCCCAGGTGTTTGTTCTCCTCACAATAGCCAGAGGTCCCCTGTTAAAAATCTAAGTCACAACTTGTCACCCCTCTGTTCACAACACCATCAAGCTCCTGTCTCACACAAAATCCAAGTCCTAAAAGTGCCTGAAAATCCTGAGCCTGGTCCCTAGTGCCTCTCTATTCTTACCTTCACAGCCAGCCTTCCTGCCTCAGACTCTTCCACCTGGCTGACTCCTTTACCTCTTTGCTCATATGTTACCTCCTCTGTCCCTGCTCTCCCTGGTTGTCCTTAGAAGAAAAGCTCCTCCTCCCTTGGTTTTTCCTGATCACCATCTTCCATACTCTTGACTTGTCACCTCTTTTCTTATTGGCCTGCCCCAGGAACATGTGCACATCACTAGTGCAGGGCCTCCTGTCTGTCCAGTCCATGGCTGTTTCCCTGTGGCTCCTAGCCCACAGTAGGCACTTGGTGAGTGCTTGCCCAGTGAATGAAGTGAAGGGCAGAAGTAAATCCATCCAGGAAAGGGAAATTACTAGAACTCTTAGGGGTAGAAGCGATAATCCAACATAGCCTTCTGTAATTGTTGGCTTCACAGTGCTTGGATGAATGTCCAAACTAGGCACAGATTAGGGGAGGAAGGGATTTATTTCAAGCTTACAGATCTAGGGAAGATCAAGGCAGAAGAAGCTGGTGCCCATTTATAAATCCAAGCAGAGAGAGAAACCACCTGCAGCCAGCACAGTAGCAAGCAGGATCACCCCACCAACACCAACACCACCACCAGAGCTCCGACCTCTCTGTATACCTTTGGGCTGGAATTCAGATCCAGTCCCAAACACACCTTAGGCCTGGATCCCAGGATCTGCCTCCAGTCACACCTCTTCCAGCCAGGCAGCTGGATACCCAAGTTACAAGCTTTAATATAAAATGCCTGAGTTGGCCTGAAGAGATGGCTCGGTAATTAAGACATTTGCCTGCAAAGACTAATGGCCAGGGTTTGACTCCCCAATACCCAGTAAAGCCAGACTCACAGAGTGACACATGAATCCGGAGTCAATTTTCCTGGGCATGCCATTCTGTTTCTCTTCTATGTCTCTACTTTTTCAAATAAATAATAAAAACATTTTTTAAAATGCCTGAGTATATGGGGCCATACATTCACATTCAGACCACCACATTCTCTGTGCTACTAAAACTAGAAGCCAACTCACAGACTCCACTCAGCTGTTGGGGTTCTTCTGCAGCTCAGAAGAGGTGAAATTGCATGTCTTTACCACTAGGAGTCACACTGGATTCTCTGGGCCTCATAAAGAAGCAAGTCTTAGAAATACACTCTGTGAAGGCTCCTAGAAGAAGGAAACTGCTTTGACACTCCCTGGCTTTTTGATTTGGATAGTTACTGCCTAACATTGTGTCTGCTGAATGAACTTTGAACTATCTTAGATGTAAGAGAATTGTATTATCTGTGCCATTGAAGATTAAAGAAAAAAGCTATAAATAACAGAAAGGTTCTTCAAATCCTTCCCATTTTAAAGGTTCATTTTTTTTTTGTTTACTTTTTTTCAAGGTAGGGTCTCACTCTAGCTCAAACTGACCTGGAACTCACTCTACATTACCAGGCTGGCCTTGAACTCACAGTGATCCTCCTCCCTGCCTCCCAAGTGCTGTGATTAAAGGTATGTGCCACAGCAGGCATGCCCAACAAAAGGTTTATTCTTAATCCAACAGTCCCCATCAGTTGATTGATTGAAGCTCATCTCTACAAAGACTTGGAGATTTAGGGTTATTTTCAGTTTGCTCTTTGGAAAGAACAGGCATGGAATGATGAGGGATCATTTCTCTGAGGAGCATGCCAAGAGGGAACAACAGTTGAGGTACAGTTTAGCCATGTAGCTAAAAGCTTAATTCACTGCAGCTTGGCATGGTGGGGCATGCCTGAAATCCCAGCACTTGGGAAATGAAGGCAAGAGTATAAGGCATTCAAGTTCACCTCGGTTACATGGGAGTTGGAGGCCTGGGCTATGGGCTATGTGTGACTGTATCTCTAAAAAACAAAAAAGGGAGAGGGTTTGACAATTAAGGCACTCACCTGCAAAGCCTAATGACCCGGGTTCAATTCCCCAATGCCCACATAAGCCAGATGCACAAAGTGGCGCGTGCATCTGGAGTTCGTTTGCAGTCACTAGAGGCCCTGGTGTGCCCATATTTCATACTTTCTTTCCCTCTGTCTCTGTCTCTCTCTGTCTCTGTCTCTCTCTGCTTGCAAATTAGTAAATAAGGTTTTATTTTAAAAGGTTAGAATCGTAGTCCAACTACAAGCTTTGCCACTCACAGCAATGTGACATGGAGAAGCCACTCAGACATCTTATACCTTAGCTGCCTCACTATAAATTAGTGATAATAACAATACCTCCTTTCCAAAAGGAAAAGAAAAAAATGTCTACTTTTCAGAGTTGGAATAAGGGATGAGTCAGTGCCAATAAAATTAACAGTTTGTGCTCTTATCCAAAGCCCAATAGGCCAGATATTTCAGGATTGCAAATTTTTTAGACTTTAGGTCAGTAATATGGTATGCATAACTGTGTTACATGACACTCTTAGCCAGCTCTGTCATCAGCTGTTTTCATATTTCTACAGCTAAATATACACGTGTCCACACTAAGCAAGCACCAATAAAGAGAAGAATCGGTCCTGGTTTCTTTTAAATCAGGTTTTAAAAAATTTATTTATTATTTTTTGCAAGCATTATCCTCCCTTCTGGAGGATTTGGGGAGAATTGTTTCCTGCTCATTCAAATTGTTGGCAAAATGCAGGTCCTTGAGCTGTAATATCGAGGTCCTGTTCTCTTACTATTAGCTGAGGGCCAGTGCAGTTTGGTGAGGCTGCCCACATTAGTTAACTTGGAGCAAACTTGTTCTGTTTTCAAAGTTAGCAATGGCATTTGAAAATCTGCCTTTTCTGCCATTCTATCTCTAAGCTCTTTCTGCTTTTAAGAGCTCATGTGATTAAGTTGAGCTCACTTGAATAAACCAGAAAGATCACCCTATCTAAAGGTCTGTAGCCTTAATTTCATCTCAGGGTTATGTTTTGCTATGTTGCATGATGTACTGATAAATTCCAGGGATTAGGATATGGAACTGTGTGGGGCCGGGTGGTATTATCTTGACAACCATTCACATTTATCCCACATGTAAAATACATCCACACCATCATACCCCCCCCCCAAAGTTTTATCACAGGGGGCATCCAGTGCTAGACAGGGAGATTAAAGTTTTCTGAGGGTGTTTAGGAAATAATGGTGGGATTTGGAGACAGAGATGAAGGTAAGGTGACAAGAAAGCATTCTTCTTACTGTTCCCTGGCTTTTCCTCTATCCACAACTTTCCCCTTCTGAACTGTTTGCCCTCTAGGTACCCCTGGGATGACGTGAGCACTCCCTCAGTGATGGACCCATCAGTGACACTGTGGCAGTTTCTGCTGCAGCTACTGAGAGAACAGGGAAATGGACACATCATCTCCTGGACCTCTAGGGATGGTGGCGAGTTCAAGTTGGTGGATGCAGAAGAGGTGGCCCGGCTATGGGGGTTGCGCAAGAACAAAACCAACATGAATTATGACAAGCTCAGCCGGGCCTTGCGGTACTACTATGACAAGGTATGGCCTCTGAGACCAGGGCTGTCAGAATATTTCCTATCAGAAACATTCCTGTTCTTTTCTTTGGAGGCAAGGTTTCACATTGTAGCTCTAACTAGCTTAGAACTCAATATTTAGCCTACCCTAGCCTCAAATTCACAATCCTCCTGTCTCTGCCTCCTGATTATACTCTTGGCCTAGAAATTTCATTTTCATGTCTTAATTATGAAAGCTAGAACTTTGAAAGCAATACTAAAATATACGATAACCCATCCTCCAGTACCTTCAGACCAATACTGGACCCATGGACAATTATCTCAGTGATTTTCTTACTGTCTTAGTCATCCACACACCGCTGGGATAAATCTTCAAACCAGGCACAATTTGGGGGGAGGAAAGTATTTATTGAAACTACAGATTGAGGGGAAGTTCCATAACAGGGAAAGAGGCTGGCCCTCTTTCACAGGTCCAAGCAGAGAGAAAAACCCATCACCTACACCACACACACAGAACAGGGAACAGGCAGAAGGGCCAAGGAGAGAATTTCTTCCCCTTTATATAGCCTTAGGGTGGGGTCTTACAAACCTTCCCCAGACTTAATGGCTTCCTGAGGCTCTGGACTTTCTTTCCTACACTGCCCACACAGGAAAGGATGTTTACTTCTAGCTTCTTTGAACTTCTTTACATCCTGCCCCTTGCTGAGAGGCTACCTTCCTGTAAACATCCTCAGAGACCCACACATGATAATTAAAAAGATCCAAGTTGACAACAAAACCTAACCATCACACTTACCTTACTACTGCCTTGGCTAAAACCTTTACAACAATGTTAATACCAAGTCTTTACTCTTTTCTCAAGATTCCCCAAAGTGACACTGTCCAGTCATGCCCCACATGCTTCATTTTTGTGCCTTATTCTAATAGCTAAAACTTGGAACACATTAATAAGGACCAGTTCTAACTGTTTTCTGGAACGTTTAAACTAATGCTGGGTTCCCCAGTCATAATCTTCTCTTACTCCAGAACATTCATTCCTAGAATCAGAGCCATCATGATAGTATAATACTAACTTTCCCTACTGCATTTTCTATGTATGTATGTATGTATGTATGTATGTATGTATGTATGTATTTGTGTGTAGGCATGATGTGTTTGTGTTCATGTGTGTAAGTGTGGGTGCATGTATGCCACAGTGCATATACAGAGGTCCACGAACAATTTCAAGTATCAAGTGTCAGTCTTGGTCTGTCACTGTTTGCCACTGTTTAGGCCAGTCCAACTGGCCCATGAGCTTTGGGCTTCTCCTGTCTCCATCTCACATTTTTTGATAGAAGCGAGCTGGGATTACTGCTGCTAGCATTATGAATACAACTTTACGTGGGTTCTTGGGATCTGAACTTGGTCATCGGGCTTGCACAGCAAGCATTTTACCCACTGTGCCATCTCTTAGCTTCTACCAAACATTTTTTATTATTATCTTTTCTTCTCTCACTCCTTTATTTTCTTATTTTATTTCATCATTTTACTCCTGTATCTAAAATTTAAGATCTTCTTTATCCTTTCCTAGGCCTACACTGTATATCCCCTAATGCCATTATTTACACCAATTATTTCATCTTATTTCTTCAGCATAAACCTTCTAAAGAGTATTACTGAATATTCCTTTTCATTTCTCTTCTGAAAACATAAATTCACCTTGTGAAATACTTGACAAGCATTAAGACCTCCCGTAAAATGCCCACCAAATTCCTCTTGCCCCAGAATAGCTCTAAACCTGTTATTCTTATGGCATGGATTCATTTTCATATGTTCCTCTGTTAGTTTGAACCTCCAAAACAGTACTCATCACGCTACCTTGTTCTGAGGCTCTCTGAGACCCTATAGACCAGACACGTCCTAATATACTCCCAAACATGCTCTCTGTCCCTTGCAAGCCAGCCTTGCGCCTTCTTTCCATGTTTATACCAATATCTTAAAATATCTTAATGTTCTTCTCTAATTGCTATTGGTTACTTCATTTTCTTAGTGCTTTAGCTTAAGTCTCCTCACTTGTTCTCTTTAGTGACTTTGCCCTGTTCCACATCAGTTTCACCAGCTTTAAAATAATCCTCTATTAAAAATTCATGTCCCTATTCATCTACACTAATTTAGCCTCTTCCAACATTTACATCACTTACTTCATTCTCCTATTACATTCGCTAATTTCCAAAACTCTCCCAGTAGCCACCCTAAAACCTGACCCTGTTAACCCCAAATCCTTAATCCTTACCTACTCCCTTAAATTCATCTCCTTGTGAAGTAAAGCCACTGGAAGAAAGGGTGTCAGACTGATAGAGATGAGTGACAGAAGACTTGAAGGAAGATAGAAGTTTAGGAGACTAAGGAAAGAATTGGTGAGGGGGAGCTGGGCATGATGGTGCACACTTTCAATCCCAGCATTCAGGAGGCTCAGAGTAGAGGATCGATGTGAGTTCAAGGCCAGTCTGGGACTAGAGTGAGTTTCAGGTCAGCCTGGGCTAGTGTGAGACCATACCTGGGAAAAAAAAAAAACAGCCAACCCCCCCCGCAAAAAAAAAAAAAAAGAGAATTGGTGATGGGGACTAGAGAAAGAGGAGAAATGGGGAGGGACACAAGAGAAGAAAGAAAGTGAGGCATAAACCCAGAAAGGAGCCCACAAATGAGAAAGAGATAAATGAAATGGGAGAAAGTTGGGAAAAAGACACCAGGAGAAGAGAAACATCCCTTAATATCTTCTCTCTACCCTGCTCCTTTCTTGTAAGGCCCTCAGTTTTCTCTTCCCTTCCCAGAATATCATCCGAAAGGTGAGCGGCCAGAAGTTCGTCTACAAGTTTGTGTCCTACCCAGAGGTTGCAGGGTGCTCCACTGAGGATTGCCCACCCCAGCCTGAGGTGTCTGTAACCTCGACCGTGGCAATGGCCCCTGCTGCTATACACGCAGCCTCTGGGGATACTGCCACTGGAAAGCCAGGCACACCCAAGAGTGCAGGAATGGCAGGCCCAGGTGGTTTAGCTCGCAGCAGCCGGAATGAATACATGCGCTCAGGCCTCTATTCCACCTTCACAATCCAGTCCTTGCAGCCACAGCCACCCCCTAATCCTCGGCCTGCCTCGGTCCTCCCCAACACTACCCCTGCAGGAGCAGCAGTGCCCCCCTCTGGGAGCAGGAGCACCAGTCCAAACCCCTTGGAGGCGGAAGAAGCTGGCCTGCCCCTACAGGTAAGTATTGGAGTTTGGAAATTCATTAAAGGGATTGAAAAAGAGGGGTACACAATTCTTCAATGAGGTACAGAACTGGTAGACATAGAAGTCCTATTAAAGGACATAATGGTTGAAGGAGAGACACTGAAGTCCCCTCAGAGAAAGGGATGGGGAGGAGCCACACAATTCCTTAGAAGGAAAGGGGAGAGTTGGTGTACAATTAGTACTTAACATGATTTAATGCACTGGTAGTTCTCATGCATCAGTGCTCATTAGAACCACCTAGATGATTTGAGGCACAGATTGCTGAGGACCACTTCCAGAGTTTCTGATTAATGTGGAGGATCCCCAAAGTTTGCATTTTTATAGTTTCCAAATGAAGCAGGTGCTGCTGATCTGTAAACTCGGTTTTTAAGAAGCACTGTTCTGGTGAATGAGGGCGATATTCCTGGAATCCTGCCTTTATCAAGTGGTCTCACCCCATGTCCCCCATCCCAAAGGAACCCCCACTTCTGTATAGAAGTTCCATGCCCTGTTGGAGGACATACCGTGATATACATTCATGCCCCAGTATTAAATCCATCTTCCTATGGACATCATCAGGTGCCCCACAGGAAAAAGGGTTTCTACCCCAACAGTCCTATGCATTGTCTCTGTGCCGTTTCCTCCCCCAGGTCATCCTGACTCCACCGGAGGCCCCCAGCCAGAAGCCAGAAGAGTTGAATATGGAGCCAGGTTTGGGCTGGCCACTGCCCCCAGAAGTGAAAGTGGAGGGGCCTAAGGAAGAGTTAGAAGCTGCAGGGGAGGCAGGGTGTGGTCCAGAAGCTGTTAAGGCTGAGGCAGAAGGCCCTCCCTCAGAAAGCCTGCTGGCACGGCTTCCAGCAGTCCTTATGGAGGGTACAGCACAGGTGGGTGGTCTTGCAACCTCCAACACTGAGATCACCCAGCCACAGAAGGGCCGAAAGCCCCGGGACCTGGAACTTCCACTTAGCCCAAGCTTGCTGGGTGGACCAGGACCCGAAAGGACCCCAGGATCAGGAACAGGCTCTGGTCTACAGGCGCCTGGGCCAGCGCTAACACCATCCCTGTTACCTGCGCATACACTGGTGAGTTCCTGTACAGGCCAGGGCTGGCAGCCTGGATAGGTTAAATTGGTGCACGTTACTGAGGGACTAGATGAATATGGTTGAATTCATAGAGGATGAGACTTTCTATGGGAACTGTTTTGGAACTGTTTCTGGATAGTGTAGGGCTGAAGGGGAGTGCAGGGCTTATTTGGTCTAGGATATGTTTATCAAGTTTCCCAGTGAACTGTATGGGCAGAATCTTTCTTTTAATATTTTTATTTATTTGAGAAAGACAAAGAGGCAGAGAGAGAGAGAGAGAGAGAGAGAGAGAGAGAGAATATATGAATGGGCTGCACCAGGGCCTCCTGCCACACTAAATGAACTCCAGATACACGCGCCACTTTGTGCATCTGGCTTTATGTGGGTATTGGGGAATTGAACCCAGGCCATTAGGCTTTGCAAGCAAGTACCATTAACTGCTGAGTCATCTCTCTGGCTATGGGCAGAATCTCAAGAATAGGAAGTTGATCCTGAGTGGTTGAGATGGTCACTTACGAGGTTTGAGATCAGTACATGGAGAGCACCTGGTATGTGGTCTTTCCTGTTGAGGGTTCAGCAACTGGAGGTGTTAGGAGTTAGGATGTGGTGTCTCTGTATAGTTTAGAGATCTTAAGAGCATGGCTTGGTAGTTATTATATGAACTTTCAAGGAATGACCATGGAAATCTGAATGGGAAATAGGTGGTGGGGCTAAAAGCTTAAGTTGCTTTCATCTTCCCATACCTACTGTCTATTCACTTGAGCTCTTACCTCTCCCCTACAGACCCCGGTGCTGCTGACACCCAGCTCGCTGCCCCCCAGCATTCACTTCTGGAGCACCCTGAGCCCCATTGCACCCCGTAGCCCGGCCAAGCTCTCCTTCCAGGTAGGGTTCCCTCCCCCTATCTGGGAAAAGGTGAGAGACACTGCTAGCACAGTTCCCATCCATGACTTCTTCCTGGTTTTGCCCTCAGTTTCCATCCAGTGGCAGCACGCAGGTGCACATTCCTTCCATCAGTGTGGATGGCCTTTCAACCCCCGTGGTGCTCTCCCCAGGGCCCCAGAAGCCATGACTACCACCACCACCACCCTCTACTGGAGTCACTTCATCCATGCTCCTGACCTTCTCTCCAGCCAGCCATCTCAAGGGGAATCATAGCTCAACTGACAGACTCAAGTTCTTCTGGTTGTGGTGGGGTGGGGATTCCTGGGAAAAAGGATCTCTCACTAATTTGTCCACCAAAAATACACAACTTCTGTCTTCTTTGCCAGTCCCCCAGTGGCCGCCCTTCCACGTTTCCTACTTCAGTGGTAGGGGCGGTTTATTTATTTATTTTTTGAAGGCCACTGGGAAGATTCTGGCCCCATATTTTTAATGCGGGTAGTTAAGACATCTCACCACTTTTTTCACAATACAAGACAATGGGGTCTGGCTTGAGAAGGACCTTTCTTTATTTATTTCTCAGCCTGCCCTGGGAGAGTTGAGGGAACCCTGTCTCCATTTTGGGGTGTGGGTAGAAGAACTAGTTTGTTTTGTTTCATTATTCCTGGCAATACCTAAAGGTCCAGGGAATATTTGTATGGTTAATGGTCTGGGGTCCTGGCCAAGGAGGAATCACGATGCCCTTGGGGTAGGAATTTCTACCTCCCCAGCCTTTCAGTCAGCTTGTCCTTTGATCTAATCTTTTGGCCAGAGAGGAATACCCATCTGTTTTTCACCCCCTTTCCCCAAGAAGCCATTCCTTTGTCTGCCAAATTTTCTGGGGTCTTGCCTGTTACCTCCCAATGGAGGGGTACTTTGGGGGTGGTCCCCGTCTTGGGGGCCCCTTCAGTTAGTACTCCAGGTCTCCCACCCCTGCCATTTTGATAGTATAATCTATTTTTAAATGGGGTTTTTCAATAGGGGAGAGGGAGGCATCTCTTCCTACATCTGATAGGTAGGTGGGTGGGTGGGTGGGAAGTAAGGGATTTGAAGGGGATCTTCCTGCCACCCCCAAGTGTTTATTTTTGATACCAAACATGTATTTTCAGCTCCCTCCCAGCCCCCCAATTTCCTGCGGGCGGGTACAAAGGACCCTTTTAAGTGTCCCTGGAGTTGGGAGGGAGGAATGGATGATATGAAGCCTTTCTTGTATCATTTCTAGGCTGGAGAGGGTGGATTCAAGACTCCTGAGCTCACCTCCTGTTGGCACCAGCCCAGCCAGGCCTGGAGACCTGGGGGTTGGTGATTTGGGGGACGGTGCTACACTCGTCTCCACTGTTTGTTTTACTTCCCCAAAATGGATCTTTTTTCTAAGAGTCCCAGAGAATGGGGAATTGTTCCTGTAAATATATATTTTTAAAGGTGTTGCTGAAGACTGCTGGCATTTTTCCCCTGATGTCGGGACAAGCTGAGTGTGATAAACATGAATTTTTTGAAGGACAATAAGAGTGTGAGGCAGAGGTTGATTGTGAGAGAAGCAGTATGATGGCATGTATCAGAAACAGCAGTAGAGACTGCTGATGGGTAACTGTTGTGGTGAAAACTAGAAAGTTGTGGTTTTGCGTGTTATATGTGTAAGAGGCCAGAGGCTGTGACCACAAACTTTGTGAGTTTTGACTGCATTTTAGAAACTCAAATTAAGACTGAATGAGTGTTTGTGATACTGTATAAGAACCAGGTAACCAGGTATGGGGGCTGGAGAGATGGCTCAGTGGTTAAGGCACTTGCCTCCAGTGCCTAAGGCCCCAGGTTCAATTCCCCAGTACCCACATATGCCAGACCCACAGGATGGTGGCCCTGGTGTACTTTCTCTCTCTCTCTCTCTCTCTCTCTCTCTCTCTCTCTCTCTCTCTCTCTCTCTTTCTCTCTCTGTCTGTCTGCTTTCAAAATGAATAAATAAAATATTTTTTAAAAAAAGAACCAGGTATGGTGACACATACCTATAATCTAGCACTTGGGATACTGAAGCAGGATTGTGAATTGAAGGTCAGCTTAGGCTACATTGCAAGACTGTCAAAACAAAAGAAAAGAGACTGTGTAGGAACCTGAATGGTGTATATATGATACTGCTTATGAGTACAGGGTGGAGACTGCAAATCAATTTGACAGGTTTATGTGAACATGACAGACTTAGTGACCAAAATCATATATGAAAGACAGTGTGGGCAAGAAACTGGTGGAGATAGTTAGGGACCACATGTAAGGAAGAAACCTCACTGTATGTAAGCATGCTGCGCAGCATTTGAGAAATGTCTTCTATGTAAAACTGCTTATTCAAGGCTGAAGAGCGAGAAGATGATTGTTGGGGATCAGATGGCTATGGGGCCCAAGAGGTGACAAGAAGAGACACGGGGTATTTGAATGTGTGCAAGCAAATGTCTCCTGGAGACTGGTAAAGCCAGTGAGAGTTGGGTTAGCTGTGACGGGTAGAGTCTGAAAGGATGTAATTGTGTGCATGTGTGTGAGACCCAGAGACCAGCGGCAAAATGGTTTGCAGTTCCATCTGCAGCCTTCCCACAGGTTCTAGTAAGACTGAGGAGCTGAAACACAGAATGCCCTCTGTGAGGAAGAGAAAGGAGGGACTGTTCCTGTGGACCACTGGTAACAGGGACTCAAGTTAATGGCTCTGGTGTCTCAAAGTATGTGAGTCCATGAAGTGTTTCATAAAACTAAATTACAGGCTATGTTCATGAAAAAAAAAACTGAGAAAATAAGATTGAGCCAATGAGACCCTGAGCAACCACATGATTAGGGAATGTGAGAAGCCTGAGAGACTATAATTGTGCACATGTCCATGGCAGTTGACTGTAGGAGGAAAATGATGGCATGCATGGCTGGCCAGGGCAGGAGAGATTGATTGCAAGAGACTTATTGGGCACCTAGTAGCAACTGTGAATTGGTGACCAACTATGTCAGAAATGGTCTGAAGGAAAACGATGGTGAGACTGAATGGGTGAATGGGCCATTGCCTGAGAAACTGTGCATATTGCATATGTATGAAACTCTTTGTAAGAGACCTTATTACAGGCTGTGGCTGGATGTCTCATATCTGTAATCCCAGTACTCAAGAGACTGAGGCAGAAGGATCACCATGAATTCAAGGCTAACCTGGGATACAGAATGAGATCCTGTCTCAAAAACCAAAAGCTGTGAATCAAGCACTATGGTAGAAGTTGATTCAAAAGCAATGTAAACTGGGCATGGTGGTGCACACCTTTAATCTCAGCACTCAGGAGGCAGAGGTAGGAGGATCCCTGTGAGTTCAAGGCCAGCCTGAAACTACATAGTGAATTCTAGGTCAGCCTGGGCTAGAGTGAGACCCTACCTTGAAGTAACAACAACAAAAAAGTAAGGCTGGGTAAGGAAGATGCTGAGGTATATGTCATTTGTGTTCATGTGAAAATGTTCAAAGGAGACTGATGGGCTATAAATGGGAACTATTGGAGTTATGACTGAAGGGGGAAATGTTGATTTTGTGTATGTGAGAGAAACCACAAATGAGTTAATGCTGAATGATTTGTGTATGTGAGAAAATTGCAGAATAAATGAACTGGCTCATGCTGTGGTATGACTGTATTTGTATATATGTGTAAAAAGCCGCTAGTGAAAAAAAATACTGGTGATAATTGGCCAAATGAGACCAGCCATAAGACATGATTATGTATGTGAAACTGTTCATAGGAGACTGTTGAAGCTGCAGCTCAGTGGAAGAGAAAATGAGTGGGTGACATTGTCTGAGAGGTTGTGTGATCACGAATGTAATCCTAACATTCCCAAGGCACAGGGAGGAATCAGGAGCTCGAGACCATCCTTGTCTGCATAGTGAGTTTCAGGCCAACCTGAACTACATGAGACCAGGTCTCAAAAAATAAGTATGTATGTGAAACTTTTCATATGTGACAACAGTAGGACTATATGTATATAGGTTAAAAACATAAAACATGAGAGAATGAGTGAGATCAAATGAGAGGCCACAATGAACATGCCAGGCCAACTCTGTTTGCCCTCTTCCTCCATAGCTCCTCCTGCTCAGTTTTCTGGGCTGGCTTCTTCCAGTTCTCCAAAAGTTGAAATGCTGTACTTTCCCTGGACTTTACCCAGGTTCCTAGATGATCTCATCTGGTCCCAGCTCTTAAAGATGATGCCTCATTTTTAAAAATATTTTATTTATTGATTTTCAAGCAGAGAGAGAGAGCACACTAGGGCCACCACCTTGTGGGTCTAGCTTATGTGGGACCTGGGGAATTGAACCCGGGGCCTTAGGCACTGGAGGCAAGTGCCTTAACCACTGAGCCATCTCTCCAGCCCGATGCCTCATTTTTTAATTCACTTTTTATTAGCATATGTTCATAACACATAATGAGTTTTATTACATTCTCATACATGTCTATAATGTGCTTTTGTTTTGTTTTTTCAAGGTAGGGTCTCTCTGTAGCCAAGGCTGACCTGTAACTGACTATGTAGTCACAGGCTGGCCTTGAACTCACGTTGATCCTATTACCTCTGCCTCCTAAATGCTAGGATTAAAGATGTACACCACCATGCCCAGCTGTGATGTGTGTTTATCATATTTAACCTCCACTACCTTCCCACTCTCTTGCTCCCTGCCCAGCAACCATTAACTGCCTATAGATACTAAGGGAGTAGTGAGATCTCATCTCCCCAAATTTTTTAAATCTCCAGTTTAGATTTTTCCTGTTAACACCAGAAACTCAATTTTTGCTTATTTATTGATTCTCTGAATGAATTTTTTCAATTATTTGTTGATCATCTAGTATTGTTTTCTGGTGCCTGTTGAATGCCCCTAAGCCTAGCAATTAACAATTCAAACAGAAATCTCTGTCCTAGCCAGATGTGGTGTGTTAACACACCTGCAATCCTAACACTTAGGAGTCTGAGACAGGAAGATTTCCATGAGTTCAAGGCCCACCTGGGCTACATAGCAAGACCCAATTTCAGAAACAGTGGTATCCACATGTCGTAGCTCAAGCCTATATCCTAGCATTCAGGAGGCTGAGGCAGGAGGATTGCCATGAGCTGAAGGCCAACCTAGGCTACATATCAAGACCCTGTATCAACCCTTCCTCCCTCACCACCCAAAAAATCTTTGTCCTTATGGAACTCAATAAGAGAAACTGACAAGACATACATAAATGGATTACACCAAGCAGTAATAATTAAGACCAGAATCTCACCCTTTGTTTCAATAAGGAATCTGCTAAGTCATTTGAATGCCTAGACATATGAGGGAGAAAAGGTGCCCAATCCTTATCCACACAGAATCCTATGAGTATGTCCTTCAGGAACAAAGGAAATATGGATTGTAATGTTATTACTAGGGCAGCAGGTGATTAAATAAAGCAGTCAGGCAGAATTGCAGGTTTGTTTTCACAAGATAACACAGCACTGACAGCTGAAGTCTTAGAATATTAACAAGACCCTTTGTTCAAAGCACATATTCAAGAGACAAGCCTATATTTTCAGAGACAGAACACCTCTGTGATGCAAATGTTAACATACACCTTATTGCCCAGACAATAAGAACAACGTTCTGGAGGGAATTCTATAACTCCAGACCAAATCCTGTTTTAATTTGCAAAGTGGTATTTTTCAGTGAGTATAGGAAAATTGAAACATCACCTTTCTCTTTTTGTTAATTAAAAAGGTTTTCATTTACCCAATTTTAGTGGTGCTAGGGAACAAACTCAGGGCCTAGTGCATTCTAAGTAATTACCAGTGAGCTATATCCCAAGTCCACAAGAGTGCTGTTATTTTTAAAAATACTTTATTGACTTAATTATTAGAGAGAAAGACAGATAAAGAGGCAGACAGTCAGAGTATGGGTATGCCAAGGCCTCCTGCCACCGCATATGAATTCCAGAAGCATGCACCACTTTGGCTTTACATGGGTACTGGGGGATTAAACCCAGGCCATAAAGCTTTGCAAGCAAGTGCCTTTAACCGCTGAGCCATCTCTCCTGCCCAAGAGTGCTGTTTTTTTATTTCCTTTCTTTTTTTTGAAATCTTTATTATCACTAATTAGATACATTGTATGAGCAAATCTTATGATGGTATCCCCCCATTTCCCTCCTCCCTGTCCCCAACCCACTAGGGGCCCTTCTCGGTGGGCATACTGTATCAGTCAGTCCATGGTGGGGTTTTTTTTTCTAGCTTTGTTATTGTTGATTTCCAGGTAAAGTCTCACTCTAGCCCAAGCTGACCTGGAACTCAATCTGCAGTCCCAGGCTGGCCTCAAACTTTGACCACAGCAATCCTCCTGCCTCTGCTTCCCAAGTGCTGCTGTTTTTAAAGCAGACTCTAGAATTTCACTCAATAAGGGTTATGGGAAAACAACAACAAAAATAAAAAATAAAAACTGACTGTGGAGCTCAGGTTTACCTGCTAGAAAATGATGAGTGAATTGTTAACAGTGAAACATGAATTGTATCTATGTTTTCTCTAGATGAAACACAAAGAAAGCTGAGGAATCAAGAACTAGAATAGTGGTTCTCCAAGTGTGGTCCCCAAAACAATCGTCAGTGTTATCTGGGAGCTGGTTAGAAATGCACACTCTCGAGCCCTGCTCCACGATAGCTGGATCAGAAAGTGGAGTGGGACCCAGCAAGCTACCATGTGTCAAGCCCTGTGGGAGAATCTGATGCATCCTAAAACTAGAGAATAACAAGGAAACCATCCAAGAAGGGTCACTGGAGAATACCTCATGAATTGTGTTTATTGCTTACCTTCTCTGGTACAGTATTAAGTCATTCGGGGGCCATTTTTGTCTGCCCTGCTTTCTAATGCTGAGAAGCACATCTGACATTCAATAGAGGCTCAATAAATGCTGAATAAATTTAATAAACACAAAGCATTTACTATATTCTAGGTACTGTCCTAAGTACTTTAAACATTTTTAATTCCCAGTCTTTTACAACAGAATTAACCTATGTCATAGGTGCTGTAAATACGCACTTTTTGCCCCAGTATATTTCAGTATGAGAAGTAAATGCTGTACTGAGCTAAAGCTCCCACCCTTAATTTACTTGTTTTATTGACTGGCTGACTTAGAGACAATATAATGTATCCCACAGTGCCCTTAGACTAGCTCTGTAGCTGAGGATGAACTTGATCCTCCTGCTTCCACCTCCTGAATGCCATGTGCCACTACACCTAGTTTATGTAGTGCTGGACATCAAATCCAGAGATTCATACATGCTAGGCAAGCACTTTACCAACTGAGTTACAGCTCCAGTCTGCTCCTACACCCTTTTTTGTGTTTGTTTTTTAAGGTAAGGTCTTTAGCCCAGGCTGACCTGGAATTCACTCTATAGTCTCAGGATGACCTTGAACTCACAGCAATCCTACCTCTGCTTCCCAAGTGCTGGGGTTAGGGGCATTCACCACCACGCCCAGCTGCTCCTACACCTTTTGAAAATTTTATTTTTGAGCTACACATGTGGTGCAATGGGTAGAATACCTGCCCAATATGAACAAATCCTTCAGTTCAATCCCCAGCACTACATAAAACTGGGTTGGTAGTGTACCCCTATAATGCTAGGACTTTGGATGTGGAAGCAGGAGAATCAGAAGTTCAAGGTCATCCTCAGCTACTTATCAAGTTGAAAGCCAGTCTGGGCTACCCGAGACCCTGTCTTAAAAAAAATAAAAAAGAGAAGGAAAAATTATTTGGGGGACAAGATCTTACTGTTAACCAAGCAAGCCTTGAACTTTGAATCCTCCTGCCTTAGCCTCCCAAGTAGCTGGGATTACAGGCCTGTGTCACCAATGGCACATTTTATAAAGGAGGAAGCAGATTCGGAAATACTACCTGCCCTGGGTACTCTGGTGGAACATGGCCCAGCTGGTTCCCTCCTTCCCACCCCTTAACAGGCCCTAAAGGTGTCTTCAAATAGGACCCTGTTCAAGGGACATGCCCATTCCCCTCCCCCTTCTCAATCCTTTTCCACACCATGCCACTTCCTCTTCTCTTTTCCTTGTGTTTGCCTCCCCCACACATATGCTGACCACAGAGAACCTCACTTTCAGGAAACAGTAGGGTTTCAAGATGGAAGACCAAGCAATTGCTTTGATACCTTTGGACAAGACTACCTGAGGAGAGCTACCCTCATTTCACCCTGAGGTTGATCCTGTCACTGGTCAAGATCCTGCATTTTACAGAGAGGAACCTGAAGCTTGGCGCTTGAAGTGCCTTGCCCGACGTTACATACCTCTGAGGCTCTTGCTTAAAACTCTCAGCTCTCAGGCTCCATTGCCTTTCAGGGAGGATTTCTCCTAGGAGCATTGATTGAGTGCTGAAAGGTTGCATGTCCAGGAAGAGTATTAGGTGGTGGAGATTGAGTGACATAAAACAGGACCTAGGGTGACACAGGAAATGGGGAAGGGGGAAGAGGAAGAGACAGAAGGGACAAGGGGAGTTCAGAGCTGAAGAGGCCTGCATGATACCCTCCCAGTTCCTCCTGCTGTGGGTTCCTCTTTCCAGGAGCAGCAGGTCAGCCCAGATAAAACCAGGTCTTTCTGGGAAAGTACAGGGGTTCGGTCTTCAACATGACTGATGGAATGAAGGACTCTCAGTCACTACTGCTGCTGCTACTGATATTCACCGTGCCAGCCACAGGTGAGTGAGTGAGGGTCCAGCTGGCCCCCAGGGGTGCCCAGGCCCACCACACCCATGACTGTCCATCCTCTTCCCCAATCTTGTTACAGACGCTGACCCTGTGCTCTGCTACACCCAGTATGAGGAGGACTCCGGCAGGTGCAAGGGCCTGCTTGGGGGAGGCATCAGTGTGGAGGACTGCTGTCTTAATGCTGCCTATGCCTTCCAGGAGCACAGCGATGGCCCCTGTTGGGCATGCAGGTCTGATGGAACCAAGACCAGGGCCTATTACCAAGAACTGGACTCTTTCTTTCTCTGGGGCTTCCTAGGGTGCCTCTCAAGGCCCTGATCATGACCATAGCTCAGGTTTCTGCAACCTTGACATTATTGCCGTTAGAGCTGGAAAATTGTTTTGTTGGGAATATGAGTGCTGACTTGTGCATTGTAGGATGTTTTGTTATCCCTGCCCTCCCCTGATTGAGACAACCAGAACTCTCCAGACATTGCCAAATGTCCCCTGTGGGAAGCAAAATCAGCCTTGGTTTGAAACCACTGTCTGTGCTTCCTGAGTGCATTACATGAGGGGTGCAACCTGACTATTTTTAAGGGCAGCTCCATTCCCCTAAATGTGATTACAGGTCATATTTTTTTGAGTGCTTACTGTGTATTAACACATCATGGGAGTGGAAGAATTTGGGGGAATTCTGCAGGCAATGCCAAACCTCTAATTATGATGACACTCACATTCATTGAGCACTTCCTCTGTCCTAGACACATTGCAGGATCTGGGTGGCAGCCTGAGAATCTCAGAGGGCACCTTGGGCCTAATAATCATAACGTCTGGTTTGCATATGTTAAGTCTTTACTGTCATCTAGGTATATTTCCTTTTTGGTATAGGTATTTATGTAAGTGGGGGGGGCTGCATTCATGTGTGAGTGCAAGCACAAATGCCATGTTGTACATGTGTGGTCAGTGGATAACTCTTGGGTTTGGTCCTCACCCTTTTGCCTCCTTTGAGGCAAGGTCTCATGTTCACCATCCCTTTTGCCAAGCTGGCTGGCCCTGCAAGCTTCCAGCATATTCTATCTCTGCCTCCCTTCTTTATCCACAGGCATGGCTGGGATGACAAACACCCGCCATAGCATCTGGTGTTTTATGTCAATGCCAGGGTTCCAAAGTTGGGTACTCACATTTGCACAGCAAGCATTTAATACTGAGCCATCTTCCTAGACTTCTAGATGTATTTCTGTTTACCACATATTTTGGGCATACTGTGAGTTTGAGGGGCTTAGGCTTGGCGACTTTGGAGAGCAACTCTGGGCCCCTCGTCATGTCAACAGTTCACTTCTTTTTAGCATTGACCTGCATACCCACGACAGTGAATGGAGCTGAAGATAGAGCTAGGGTATTTCTAAGGCGGCCTCTGACCTCATTGGTATAATGGCTCCTGCTTACTAAGTACTTCCTATGTGCCTGCTACCTTACAGGGTGGTGACCTATTAGGTTTCTGGCAGCAGGTCTAGGCTCCCAGACCTTGCATTTGCTTATTGTATCTATGTCTGGCTTTGTCCTTGAGGGATTTCCAGGGCCCTGGTCATGAAGGGAAATGACATTTCTCATTTACTTACTATATACTCACCTCTTCCCATTCATTCTCCCAGCATTCCTTCGTAGTAGGTAGGTACTCATTTGTTCTCTCTGCACATTTATTTACCTATCACCCCTCCTGTGCCTGCCCGCACTGTAGAGTCCCATGTGCTATCCTGCCAGTTAATATCAGGATGTAATATAGGCTTCTCTCCACAGGTCCCCACGATGGTCATCATGGTCCTTATGGGCCCCGTGCTCAGTGACGTGCTCTGAGGGGTCTCAGCTGCGACACCGACGCTGTGTGGGCAGGGGTGGCCAGTGCTCTGAGCAAGTAGCTCCTGGGACTCTCGAGTGGCAGCTACAGGCCTGTGAGGACCAGCCATGTTGTCCTGGTGAGGGTCCCATCCCCGGCCCTGGAAGAATAAGTACAAAGGCCCTGAGGGTGGACCTATGCCTGGCATTGGGGTGGGGACTAAAGAGGCTAGGGTGGCTGGAGGAGAATGGTGGGAGGTGGGAACGGTGGCTTTATTCTGAGTGATTTGGATTGTGGGCAAGGGAGAAATCCATGCTAACTTGGTTTTGGAAGAGACTAGGCTGTCCCTGAAGCAGAGGGACCAATGTAAAGGCTGCTGCCATGGTCCAAATGATGGATGCCATGCTGTTGGACCATGCATGGGAACAGGACTAGCCTATATGGGGCACACAAGAAAACAAGGAGTTGGGCATAATGGCACACAGCTTTAATCCCAGCACTTAGGGCAGAGGTAGGAAGATCTCTGTGAGTTTGAGACCACTCTGAGACTACATAGTTAATTCCAGGCTATCCTGAGCTAGAGCGTGACCCTACCTTATAAAAATAAAACACAGAACCTTAAATGGCACCCTCACCTTCCTCCCATCTCCCTCTGTTCTCTCCCACAGAGATGGGTGGCTGGTCTGAGTGGGCACCTTGGGGGCCTTGCTCTGTCACCTGCGCCAAAGGAATCCAGACTCGCCAGCGATTATGTGATCATCCTGCCCCCAAGTGTGGGGGCCATTGCCTAGGAAAGGCCCAGGAGTCAAAGGCCTGTGACACTCAGCAGGTCTGCCCCAGTGAGTAAGGACAGCTGCAAAACAGGGTGGGCCTATGGCTTACAGCAGAAAACTGCCAGGGAGAGAAGAGGTGAGCATGCTTGACCACATGTGTTCCCCCCCTCCTTGGCTCCCACCGCAGCACATGGGGCCTGGGTGGCCTGGGGCCTGTGGGGTTCCTGCTCAAGCTCCTGCCTTGGTGAAGCTCAAAAACCTAAGGAGACACGAAGGCGAACATGTTCTGCACCAGAGCCCTCTAAGCAACCTCCTGGGAAGCCCTGCTCTGGACCAGCTTCTGAGCAGCGAGACTGCTCTGGCCTGCCACCCTGCCCAGGTATGCAGGGGCGAGGCAACTGACCCTGTGCCAGTGGAGCTCTTGATTCCCAGCACATATGCTATGTCCTTTCAGGGAATAGAGCTCTTACACCATGTGACCAAGGAGCCCTTCATTTGTAAACAGTCTGCTTCAAGAGTCTGGAGGTGGGCGGGAGGGAAGCACAATTGAGGTGGACTTTTCCTCACTTCCTTTCCCTATCTAACAGTGGCTGGGGGCTGGGGGCCATGGGGCCCAGCAAGTCCCTGCCCTGTGACCTGTGGCCTGGGCCAGATCCTAGAACGACGGACCTGCGATCACCCGGTGCCTCATCATGGGGGTCGTCCCTGTGCTGGTGATGCTACTCGGACCCACATCTGTAACACCTCCATGCCTTGCCCTGGTTAGCACCACGTTCACACCTAAGCCTCTGCTGCCCTTGCTCCTGCCTCTGATTCCCCCTTTCCTGGCCCTCATGCTTTGGCTCACCTCTGCTCCCCATCCCTTCCCTACGTCTGATCATTCCCACTCCCTCCAGAACCTTCATTTCCCCTGATGCTCCTTACTGGATCTAAGCCCCCCTTGTCTCCTGTCTCTACAGTGGATGGGGAGTGGGAGGCCTGGGGAAAGTGGAGCATCTGCACCCGTGTAAACATGAAATCCATCAGCTGTGAGGAAATCCCAGGCCAACAGGCACGATCAAGGATCTGTGAAGGCCGCAAGTTTAATGGACAGCGATGTGCTGGGAAATACCAGGATATACGACATTGCTATGACATTCATAACTGCATCTGTGAGTGCCCACACAGACGATGACATTGTGAGGGTGGGCAGCCCTTCCAGGGGACTTTGCTGCGCCTTCCTCTTACTTTCCCACTGAGACCTCCAGTTTTGACTTTGTGATACCCTTCCCCTCATTTCAGTGAAAGGCTCATGGTCACAGTGGAGTACCTGGGGGCTGTGCACACCCCCATGTGGACCCAATCCCACCCGTGTCCGCCAGCGCCTCTGCACAGCCTTGCTCCCCAAGTTCTCGTGAGTAGTGGCACGTGCCCCTAGGAAGGGGTCATGATGTTGAAGGATGGGAAGGGAGTCTGAGACACCCAAACCAGGCTTTACTACTGGGTCTAAGGTGCCTTCCCTGTCAGTGCCATCTCCCAGCTGCAGGGCAAGAAGAGAAATTAAGTGAGAAGGATATTAGGGAAGAATTCACAGCCTCTATGCCCCTCTGTCATTCACGCAGTCACGTGGTTCTGCTCCCATACACTCAATTCTTTATTTGCCCATCCCATGACCTTCAGTTACCATGCTTTGAGTTACTTATTCGCCCACTCATTCATTCCACATCTCTCTGACCCAAGGCACTCCAAAACCTTGTAAGCAAAAGTTACAGACACAAAACCCAGATCCATGGGTTGAAGCGGCTCAGGTAAGCTGAGTCCTGGCAAGACATGAGAGGAATTATGGGTGTGTGGCAAAGGAACTTTCAGTACACTCTAGGCCCAAGAAGTTGACTGGACTTTCCTAGGCAGGTAGGGATTGATAAAGCCATTCCTAGCATCAATACTGTGAGCAGGGTCCTGGACACTGGTGATTGCCACCCTGAGTGTGTTCCGGTGATTAGAGTGGCCCAGGTGTTTAGAGAGGGGTAAGATGCCCATCCCTTCCTTAACTTCCACATAGATGAAGTCTAAGTGAACTTTTCCCAGCTCATGGGAGGCCTGCCAGCTGGGATGGTATCTCCTAGGCATGAGACTGAGTCCTGAAGGGGAGTTAGAGGTGTGGAGGCACGGGACACTAGACTGAGTAAGAGTGCGTGAAGAAGGACCAATTGAGAGAATTTTTGGTGGGGATGAATGGAAGGTTCGCCTAGTAAGAGAAGTAACCCTGGCAATGACCTTTCTGAGCATAGGATTCAGCCTGGATAAAGTGTGGGGGGGTGGCTATGGACGAAGAGAAGGAGAAAACAAAATGACTAGGATAGGGATTTGCGTGTGAGAAGAGATAAAAGGGGTTTTGTAGGTAAGAGAAAGTAGTTCATGTCAAAAATAAACCATCACCAACGTTTACTGAGCATTCATTGTGTGTCAGACACCACTTTGAGCACTTTAAATGAATTCACTAAGCCTTCTTTGTAAGTATTGATACTGTTCCTTTTATTACCATTTTGTAACTGAGGGAAACAAATTTCCTGTCCTGTTGATTTATCAGCCTAATATCACAGCTAAAATGTAGTTGGGCACACAGTGGTCATCAAGAGTTTATTAGGCCAGGTAATGGTGGTGCAGTCCTATAATCCTATCTACCTTGAAGGCTGAGCCCAGAAGGATTACAAATTCAAGGCCTTCCTGGGCAGAAGAGTGGGAAAGAGCAAGCCTGAGAAATTTAGTTAGATCTCATCTCTAAATAAAAAGTGAGAAGAAAGATAGGGATATTTCTCAGTGGTATGGTACTTGCCTAACAAACACAAGGCCATAGATTCAATCCTTGCTACTGCAAAAAAAAAAAAAGGCTGTTGAATTGGGTATAATTGGGCATGCCTGTAATCTCTGGGACCCTGTGACAGGAGATCATGGGATTAACCCATGCTATATGGTGAGACTCTGCCTCAAACAACTTTGTAATGTATTCTTGCCTTCCCTGAGCTGCTCTCCTCCATTGCTCCCCTAACACTCTAGGCCTACCGTTTCCATGGTTGAAGGTCAGGGTGAGAAGAATGTTACCTTCTGGGGGACTCCACGGCCACTATGCGAGGAACTGCAGGGGCAGAAGCTGGTGGTAGAAGAGAAACGGCCATGTCTACATGTGCCTGTCTGCAAAGACCCTAAAGAGAAGAAACCCCGATTAATAACTCCTGCTTCCATTCCATCCTCCTGACCTTCTAGGCCTCAATAAACCTTGAGTTTACATTTGAAATGTGCTGTTTAATTATACAGATTTCAATAAAGCTATTCAAGGCCTTAGAAAAAAAGATTCCTTAAAGAAGGAAAAGCAATGTACACTTGATATTACTGTTGTGGAACACAGTATTTTCCACTGTGGGTGCAGCTTGATAGGGTTTAAGTGTGCAGTCCCTTTTCCAGTTCCCTGAGTGGGTGGTTCTAATGTCCTAGGGCTGTCCAGCAAGTCCCTTTGCAGAGCTGGGCTTTGTGGATTACGCCATTGGCTACTCACCCAAACAGGAACTTCTTGATTGGCCAGCGTGCTGGTTAGTTGCTGTCTCTCTTCTCATGTGTTTCCTAGGTTCCCACCCACTAGAGCCTCTCAGCTCTCAGATCTGCCTCAGTGATGAACTTTGGCAGAGGCGTGGCCAGCGCTGGCACCCTGCTAAGGGAGCACCTGCACCCACCCACTCAAAACAGCCTAGCTCCTACACCACAATTAGCAGTGACAAATAGCTGGAGGGCGGGGAACCACTGAGGAGGCACCATGATGTGCTCTGAAGGAGCAAAGAGAAGCTAGAGTCGGCATCTGCCTGGAGGAGTCCCTAGGACAAAGCCAGATGCATCTTCCTTTTGTATTTGCTCACTTCAGTTAACAATTTTGTGTCTGCTGCATGCTAGACATAAGTTTGAGCATCTGGGGTGGAGGAGGACTGGTAGAAGAAGAGGACATCTGAACCAGTGAGCAGACTCAGAATAGGCATTCCTTTTATTCAAGAATGGATTCAGCACTTAACGCCTACTGAATCCTAACAATAGTGCTGGACATTGGGACATGGGGAAGACAGGAGTCAGATCCATGGTAAGGGGGAAAGCCTAGACCCCAGTGATCTTAGCATCACTTATTCATTTGCTGTTCACTAAATGCCCAGCCTCTGTGATGACACATATAGGAATCATCATCATCCTCGCAATGGCTAACGTAATAATAGCCCAGTAGTGTCTTAAGGCTTTCCATAGCATGGACTCTTAATCTACAATGATCCCATGAGGTCAGTATTATCCCCATTTTACAAAGGAAAAAACAGACACAGAAAGGTGGTGCAGTGTTAAGCATTGGGAGCAGAGTTCAAGGCTATGTGGTGTATGGAAGGCACCCTTCTACAGGCAGGTTTCAGTGGGAGATTTGTGGTATCCAGAATCTTGTTGGCACACCTAAATAAAATGAGCCAGTTGATGGGTTGAAATGAAGACAAAACAGTGAGTGCTTGTGATGGGAAGAATGAGTCAAAGTTGCTTCTATAGGATATAAGAGGTATGTGTTTACAAGAAAGAAGTTAGGCTATATATGTAGACATGCGTTTTAAGGTACACATCTCTGTGTGATTAGACCTAAGGAGCTGTGCAAGAATTAAGGATGCATGCAGTGTATGAAGTTGTTACTGTGCACTCTAACCATGAGTGACATGGATATGTGTGTGTTATGGGTACATTACTGAGCATGAACATATGTCGGGGTGTGTACTCAAGTTGTTGCTAACCAGCGGACAACAAAGAAAACCACTTTTGGAGTTGTATGCACACTTCCGACGAAAAATATAAAGCTTATGTGGAGAAGCTTTACCTCTGCCTTGGAGAGCTCAAACTCAGGAAAGGGACAGGTGTGAATTCTTCTAATAGACAAGCTAGAAAGTAGTAATTTCTGAAAACTGAGTCACCTTGGGAAAAGAATGGCACCAGGGAACCACTAGTACTCTGCACCTACCAGGTTCCCAGGAATAGCCACAGTTGACACAGGGTCCTGAGGAGCCTGAAGTCTAAAGACCTGCAATTGCTCCTGTCCCCCTGAGAGGTCACCACAGATCAGGCCTACCTTATTTAATGCTGTCACTAAGCAAAAAAAAGAAAGAAAAAAGGCAAGAAAAAGGAGGGGCTGGGGAGATGGCTCAGTGGAAAAAGCATTCACCACTTAAGCTTGAGTACCCTAGTCCTCAGGTACCACATAAAAAGCCAGAAGCTGTGGTGAGCTTCTAATCCCAGTAATCTGACACCAAGATGGGAGGCAGATACAGAAGAATTGCCCAGGAGTTCTCAGAAGCACAGCAAAAAGAACAGCAGTAGAGTAGAGATCCAGA
>PVHP010018874.1:20240-32847 GCA_004024765.1 Zapus hudsonius
TCTCGCTCTAGTCCAGGCTGACCTGGAATTCACTATGTAGTCTCAGGGTGGCCTTGAACTCACAGCAATCCTCCTACCTCTGCATCACCAGTGCTGGGATTAAAGGCGTGCGCCACCATGCTGGACTCTACCCTTCAGTTTTTTTTTGAAAATATTTTATTTATTCATTTTCAAGTAGAGAGAGAGAGAGAGAGAGAGAGAGAACACACCAGGGCCACCACCTTGTGGGTCTGGCGTATATGGGTACTGGGGAATTGAACCCAGGGCCTTAGGCACTGGAGGCAAGTGTCTTAACCACTGAGCCATCTCTCCAGCCCTCAACTCTTCAATTTTTTTTTTTTGTTTGTTTTTCGAGGTAGGGTCTCGCTCTAGTCCAGGCTGACCTGGAATTCACTATGTAGTCTCAGGGTGGCCTTGAACTCATGACAATCCTCCTACCTCTGCCTCCCAAGTGCTGGGATTAAAGGCGTGCGCCACCACGCCTGGCTACCCTTCAATTTTTTAACAGAAGACTATTGCTAATAGGAAATTTGGAAAGCCATCTTCTTTGTGGAATTGTTACTAACACAAATACTACTGAAAAAGAGAATGAGAGAAAGCAATCAAATAGATTAAATATGGACAATAATAGGTAAATCTGTCTATAAAAACAAAAGTACTTTCTCTTCTGAATTGTCAGTTTCTACTGCTAAGTTAGTGTATGAAAAGACATTTAAATTACTGCCAAAGTACTTTCAGTCTTTGCAAATGTTGCTTGTTGTAGATTATGAACAGGGTACATTGATATATATGAAAATGAAAATTTTGCATATTAACAAAAAAAATAAATATGTCAAAAAATGTTGGGCTGAGGATGCAGCTCAATGGAAAAACACCAAGACTGGGGGGATACCTCAGTAATCAAATACTTGCCTCATAGGCATGAGGACCTAAAGTGGATCAACGGTACCCATATAATAATGCCCCCATCGGTAGTTCATGCCTGTAATACATCTCAGCACTGAGAAGGTGAAGACAGGGGGATCCCTGCGGCTCATTGGCTAGCCAGGCTAGCCTAATTATCTCCAAGCCAATGAGAGAGGTCCTCTTTCAAAAAGAGGCTAAGAAGATGGCTAACTGTTAAAGGTACTTCCTTCCGAAGCCTAGAGGCCTAGATTCAATTCTCCAGTCACTCACACAAAGCCAGGTGGGCTCTTGCTGTGGCAAAAGACCCCAGGATGGCCCCCCAGCCCCCAACACGTGCAAATACACAATCAAAAAAGAGGTGGAACCGGGCGTGTTGGCGCACGTCTTTAATCCCAGCACTCAGGAGGCAGAGGTAGGAGGATCACCGTGAGTTCAAGGCCACCCTTGAACTACACAGTGAATTCCAGGTCAGCCTGGACTAGAGCGAAACCTACAAAACAAGACGACCCATGGAGGAGGTTATCCAGTGGAGGGGGGAGGGGAGGGCAGTGGGGAATTGGGGATAACAACTCATTGTTTGCCCACTAAATGTTGTAACTCATTATGGACAATAAATTTAAAAAAAAAAAAAAAGGGGGGGGGCCGGGCTTGGGGGGGCATAACGCCCCCTCCCCCCCCCCCAGGTAGGGTCTCCCTCTAGCAAGGCTGACCTGGAATTCACTCAGTAGTCTCAGGCTGGCCTCGAACTCATGGCAATCCTACCTCTGACTCCCAAGTGCTGAGATTAAAGGCGTGTGCCACCACCACGGGTAACATAACTGCCTTTAATCAAAGCACTTGGGAGACAGAGGTAGGAGCTATGCGAGTTTGAGGCCACCCTGAGACTATATTCTGAATTCCAAGTTAGCCTATGCTAGAGCAATATCCTACCTTGGGGGGGGGGGGGAACTGGGTCTCATTAATTGGCCCAGGATGGCCTTTAGCTTTTGATCCTCCTACCTCACTTTGCGATTACAGGCCTTGCTTGGATTATTTATTTTGGAGCAGGTTCCCCCTTTTAATAGTATCTGCTGGCTTCAAACTCAAAATTCTCTTGCCTGGGTTTGCTAAATGCTAATGTTACAGAAGAGTATCACCACACTGAGATTCTAATCTACTTTGTTACTGTTGAAAATTCCAGTACATGAGAAAATATAAAAATATGTAAAACTATGTGTACATACCCTACACACCAGCAAACTGTTCATGGGAGGCTAGGGATGTGCTCAGTTGGTAGAGTGCCCCATGTAGCATTCCATCCTCACAGCATCTTAAAATTAAAATGAGGCATGGTAGTGCTTGCCTATAATCCCAATACTCAAGAGGTAGAGACAGGAAGATCTAAGAAAACAGACTCAAAACATAAAAGTGTGCATGTGTGTCCAGGAATATTGCATGTTTTTGTCCTCTTCTGTCACATTGTATCTCCTCTGATTTCTTCACAGACTTTTTCTTTTTTCTGTTTTCTTTTTTTTTTTTTTTTTTTTTTTGAGGTAGGGTCTAGGTCTAGCCCAGGTTAACCTGGAATTCACTATGTAGTCTCAGGCTGGCCTCAAACTCACAGCAATCCTCCTACCTTGGCCTCTGAGTGCTGGGATTAAAGGTATTTGTCACCACAATCATTGGCTCCCTAGATTATTTTTGCTACTGCTGCATAGTTTCAATTAGGGAGCAGAGCATTCTCAATTAACTCGAGAACTTGAGATATGCTGTTTCTTTCAAGGAAACTAAATCTTGCAAAAAAGCAGTTTTTAATGAAATTCCTGCTTTAGCTCTCCATACTCCTAAATCCAATAATAAAAATTCTTCTAAGCCTTAATATTAATATTCTCTCAAGAAAACAAATATTCTGCCCAGTGTAGTGGCTCATGCCTGTAATCCCAGCATTCAGCATTCTGAGGCAGGAAGTTTGTAGAAAGTTTAAGGCCAGCTTGGGCTACATAGTAAATTATAAGATAAGACTGGGCTGGAGAGATGGCTCAGCAGTTAAGGCACTTGTCTCCAGTGCCTAAGGCCCCCGGTTCAATTCCCCAGGACCCACATAAGCCAGAGCCACAAGGTGGTGGCCTTGGTGCTCTCTCTCTCTCTCTCTCTCTCTCTCTCTCTCTCTCTCTCTCTCTCATCATCATCATCATCATCTATCTCCTGTATCTCTCTGCTTGAAAATGAATAAAAAAAAATTTAAAAATAAGATAAACTGGGCTACAGAGGAGACCTGGTCAAAAAGAACAAATGAACAAAAATCTGAGACTACTTCTTATGCTGTCTTTAAAAACTATGTAACTTGGGCTGAAGAGATGGCTCAGTGTTTAAAGGTGCTTGCTTACAAAGCCTGACAGCCCAGGTTCAAGTCTCAGTACCCATGTAAAGCCAGATGTACAAAGTGGTGTATCTCAAATGTACAAAGTGGTGTCTCTCTCAAAAACAAAATAAATAAATAAATAAATAAATAAAATAAATGGGGGCTGAAGACATGGCTCAGTGGTGAAGGCACTTGCCTGCAAAATCTAAGGATTCGATTCCTCAGAACCCACAGAAAGCCAGATATACAAGGGGCACATGTATCTGGAGTTCCTTTGCAAGAGCTGCAAGGCCATGGTGCATCTATTCTCTATCTTTTCTGTTTACTTGCAAATAAATAAACATATTTTTGTGGGGTCTTTGTTTTGTTTTTTTGAGGTAGGGTCTCACTCTAGCCCAGGCTGACCTGGAATTCACTATATAGTATTAAAAAATAAACAAACTCTGTAACTAGTGCTGGAGAGAGCTCAGCAGTTAAATGAAATTGCTTGCAAAGCCTGACAGCCCAGGTTCAATTCCCTAGTACCCACATTAAACCAGATGTGCAAAGTGGAACATGCATCTGGAAATGGTTTGCAGTGGCTATAAAGCTCTACCATGCTTGTTCTCTCTCTGCTTATAATTAGCTAAAAAATAAAAACCATGTAACTTTACAAATGTTACTTATCACTGAAGCAATTCACTGTACATAAATCTTACTCTCACCCTCCAAAAAATACTGGACTATGAGATATGGTATGCATACTAAAATATTTGTGAGTGGAGGTCTGGGGAGGCTGGTCAGCAGTTAAAGTAGCTTGCTTGCAAAGCCTGCTGGCCAAGGTTCAATTCACCAGCATCCACTTATAGCCAGATGCACAAAGTAACACATGCTTCTGGAGTTTGCTTGCAGAGGCAAGAGGCCCTGGTGCACCTATACTAGAAAGAAAAGAGAAGAGAAGAGAAAAAAAAGAAAAGAAAAGAGGAGAGGAGAGGAGAGGGGAGGGGAGGGGAGGGGAGAGGGGAAGGGAGGGGAGGGGAGGGAGGAAAAAGATCAAAAAAGGGAGGGAGGGAGGGAAGAAAGGAAGGAGGGAAGGAAGGAGAAAGAAGGAAAGAAGTAAAAAGAAACCTAAAAAAATTGAAATGTTTAGATAAGTACACTGATTTGCTACAACTTTGAGATAATCAAAGATGAATTTATGGACATGACCAGATGAGATTAAATATATCACAAATAATTACAGAATCTGGGTGTTATACACGCAAGTATTTACTATAATTCTTTCAACCTGTGCTTAATATTTATGTAAAGATGGGGAGAAAATTCTAAGAAACAGCAGTTCTTAACAGATGGACGTTCTACCAGTGTTCAACATTACTTCACTCCTAGAAGTTACCTAGTTGTACAATGTATGGCACTAGACCATGCACTTCATATTTATTAACTTAATCTTCACAACAATCCTAGAAATAGTTATTTCCACTTTACACATGAAGAAAACAGACACAGACAAATTAAGCCATTTGTCAAAGGGCATAAAGCAATATTAGGATTCCATTTGGTGGGCTGGAGAGATGGCTCAGTAGTTAAAGGCACTTGCTTGTATAACCTGACAGCTCAGGTTCAGAAACCCCAGTACCCACATAAAGCCAGATGCACAAATGCAAAGTGGTGCATTCCTCTGGAATTCCTCTGCTGAAGCAAGAATACCTGGCATAATCATACTTTCTCTCTCTCTCTCTCTCTCTCTGCTTGCAAATAAATAATAAACATATATATTTAAATAAGTCAGGTGTGGTGATGGTGCACACCTTTAATCCCAACACTTGGGAGGCAGAGGACTGCCATGAGTTTGAGGCCAGCCTGAGACTACAGAGTGAATTCCAGGTCAGCCTGGGCTAGAGTGAGACCCTACCTCAAAAAAAAAAAAAAAAAAAAAAAAAACCCACAAAGATTCCACTTAGATATAACTGCAGCTTCTGCTCTGCTTTTGTGGAGAGAGGGTGAATCCACAAGCAAGGCACAAGAACACAATTTTTGTGATTACCCACTGTGGACCCTTCTTCATTTACAGGAGCTTTACACCCCCCCTTAAACTCTATTGAAATTATGCTCTGCTTAACTTTCAAAAAACGAAAGAGACAGACAGACAGACAGACAGACAGAAAGAAAGAAAGAAAGAAAGAAAGAAAGAAAGAAAGAAAGAAAGAAAGGAAAAGAAAACCACATACAATTATCCACAAATCCAAAGTAACTACACTTTGGTGCATACTTTTAATGCCAGCACAGACAGAGGTGGGAGGATCACCATGAGTTCGAGGCCAGCCTGGGACTACAGAGTGAATTCCTAGTTGGGTTGGGCTAGAGACCCTACTCTCAAAAAAAAAAAAGTCAAGCTAATGGCATTACCACATTTTTAAGACAACTATTCTGAAAATTGCTAGTGGTCAAAATGTACATCTATAACAATTGATTCTAAAGGAAGAGGCAGAAAGAAGGTAAGAACCACAAAAACTCTAACTCGGAACACACACCCCCCCCGCAAAAAAAGTAAAAAAGCCCAAGACCACCATGACTTTCAACATCTTAATGCAAAGATCTAGAGAAACTCCTAGAACTCCCTAAAGAGAAGCTTCTAGTTTCAGCTTACTACTGAATGGAAGTGTCTGCAGTTCGGGGTGTCCAGGGAAGCCCACCTAGAACTGCTAGCGCTCCCCACCCACCCACGGCCCGCCTGGGACCCCAGCCGCTCACCTGGGGAGGGGACTCCGGCTCAGAGACCGTTTGCTCAAGAAGGGGCTGCTGGATCTCCGTCGCCCATAGGGGCTGGGGGACCTGTCGTAGCTGGAGGACCGCCGGCGGCCGTAGGGGCTCACAGACCTCTGTCGCCGGCCGTAGGGGCTGGGGGACCGCGTGCTGGACAGGTAGGCGGCGGGCTCCTTGTAGGGCGGGCTGATGGACGGCCTCCGCGAGGTCCCCCCGGGGCTCTTCTTGTACGAGTCGTAATTGCTGGAGGCATGGGACCTCGGGGGGCTCAGGTCGTAATCTGGACCGTAAGACGCTCCCGAAGGGCTGTCGTCGGGCTTGGAGCTGTCAGACCATTTCCGGTGGGGACTCCGAGATCTCCGCTTGGGGCTCTCGACCGTTTTGTAACTTTTGGGTGTCTCCCTTTTCCGATGACTTTTACTCCGCTCTTTGTGTCCAGACTTCGACTCCCGTTCTTTGCGGGTCTTCTCCTTATGCGGTTTGGACGGCCTGGCTTCTTTGCCGCCGCCCTTGCCCGTCGGGGCCTTCCCGCTGTCCTCCGCGCCCTCCACCGGGCGCTTGGAACCGGCCGACGTGCGCTCCTTCATCGAGCCCGCCTGGCTCGACGCCGCCTGGGCTTTGTCCTGGTCGCTCGGCTTGGCCGATTTCAGCGGGTCCCGGGAACGCCGGTGCTGGTGGTGACGGTGCCGGTGCGGACGTTCGCCCCGATCCGTGCCGCGACGCTCGTCGCCGTCCCTCCGGTCCGAGCGGAGCGCCGCGTCGTCGGAGAAGGTGTCCGAGTCAGAGCTGATGTCGTCGTACTCCACCAGGGGTTTGATGGCGGTGCCCAAGGACGCCGCCGCCTCGGCGGGGGTCAGCAGCCCCGCCGCGTCTCGGGAGTGCTTGGACTTGTGCCTTCGGTGCTTGGACGGCAGGCGGTGCCGCTCGCGGCCAGCTCCCGAGGACGGCGGCTGAGCGCCCGCGCTCGCGTCCTTCTTGCCCCCATGTCTCTCGGAATTGGGCATTCCCTTTCCCCCGACCTGGACAAGGGGAGAGAGTTCCCCAGCGCTCCCCCAACTAGCCCACCCTCCCCCCGCCCAGCCCGGCGCCCCGAAAAAAAAACCGGGAGCAGGGAGGGACGGTAGGCCAGACTCCGCCTCCCTCCCGACTCCTACATGAGGAGTCCCCGGTCGATCCGAACCTCACCGCCTCCCGAGCTGAGCCGACGCCCGGCCCGCGAGCCCCGCAGGCCGACCGAGGGCGCCGCGGGCCCTTCCCCGACCCGGTCGCCCGGGGTCCCGCGGCCTAGGGAGCCTCACCACCCCCTTTTCAATCTAGTTCCTGGGGGATCCCCCCCTCTCTAGCTCGGCCTCACCTCAGGACCGCTCTCTCCCACACGCTCACACACACACACCCGCTCCCTCACAGACTCAGGCACACACTAGATTAAACCGAAACGGCTGGGGGGAGGGGCAGTCTCAGGAATCATCGCGAGACTCCGCCAGGCTCCCGCGAGACTTCGTGCTTCCCTTTCACCTCTAGCCGTGACTTCAAACAGACCTCGCGAGAACAGGACCGAAGCTGCAAACGCTTCCCGTTAGAATCTCGCGATAAATTTACAGTGTTTTATTGATGGATTAGTTGATATTTTTCCCCCCCTTCATTTGTGGAAAGCTTCCTTGAAAAGGAATTTGCCGATCGTGGATAATTTAACCCTTAAATTTAAATAACTCAGCCGGGCGTGGTGTCGCACGTCTTTAATCCCAGCACTCGGGAGGCAGAGGTAGGAGGTTCGCCATGAGTTCAAGGCCACCCTGAAAATACATAGTGAATTCCAGGTCTGCCTGGACTTTTAAAAAAAAAAAAAAAAGTGCCCTAATCTTTCCCAAAAGGCAAGAACGATCTATAAAACTGGCATGCATTTTTATATTCGGTGAAAAATTCCACTCCTCAAAAGGCACCAAAGTATCCTGAAAGGGTGCACTCAATGCAATGATGCAATATGGATGAAAAGTAAAGAATAAGAATTTTTTTCGTTTTTTGGGTTTTTTTTTTTGCTTGTTTGTTTGTTTTTTTGCTTGTTTGTTTTGGTTTTTCGAGGTAGGGTCTCGCTCTAGTCCAGGCTGACCTGTAATTCACTATGTAGTCTCAGGGTGGCCTTGAACTCATGGTGATCTCCTACCTCTGCCTCCCGAGCACTGTATTTTTTGTTTTTTGAGGAAGCCCAGACTGACCTGGAATTCACTATGTAGTCTCAGGGTAGCGTTGAACTCACAGCAATCCTCCTACCTCTGCCTTCTGTCTACCTCTGCCTACCTCTGGCTGGGATCAAAGGTGTGCTCCACCACGCTCATCTAAAGAAAATAATTTTTTAAAATATTCTTTTTTTAAAAATATTTTATTTATTCATTTTCAAGCAGAGAGAGAGAGAGAGAGCACCAGGGCCACCACCCTGTGGGTCTGGCCTATGTGGGTCCTGGGGAATTGAACCCGGGGCCTTAGGTACTAGAGGCAAGTGCCTTAACCCCTGAGCCATCTCTCGAGCCCTAAAATATTCTATTCATTCATTTTCAAGCAAAGTAGAGAGAGAGAGAGCGCCAGAGAGCACCTGGGCCACCACCCTGGGTCCGGCCCATGTGGGTCCTGGGGAATTGAAGCCCGGGGCCCTAGGCACTGGAGGCAAGTGCCCTAACTGCTGAGCCATCTCACCAGCCCAAGAAAAATAATTTTTAAGCTTTAGTCATTCATCGGTTTCAAATAGTCTATAAAGGGCTGGAGAAATGGCTCAGCTGTTAAGGCACTTGCTTCCAGTGCCTAAGGCCCCAGGTTCAATTCTCCATGACCCATATGGGCCAGACCCACAGGGTGGTGGCCCTGGTGCGCTCTCTCTCTCTCTCTCTCTCTCTCTCTCTCTCTCTCTCTCTCTCTCTCTGTGCTTGAAGGTGAATAAATAAAATATTTTTAAAATAATAATTATAAAATACAGTGCAGCTAGGAATTAATCTTTTTAATGTATATATAAGCCAATAATACTTTAATATTTGCAAAACAGGGAATGTATTTCCTATGTAATTCTCTCACAAGAAAACCTTCAGTGTTGAAAAGTATTATCGTAATATGTAGGAAATGTTATTATAAAACAGAAAGCTGTGTGTGTGCTATATAGATAGCTAATCCTGAAAGAAGTATAAGCATATTGCTAAACATTGATAGATTCGCATTTTTAAAAATATTTTATTTATTTATTTATTTGAAAGAGAGAGAGGCAGAGAGAGAGAGAGAGGCAGAGAGAATGGGCACAACAGGGCCACCAGCCACTGCAAATGAACTCTTGTGCATCTGGCTTTACATGGGCACTGGGGAATCGAACTCAGGTCCTTCTGCATTGCAGGCAACCGCCTTAACCGCTAAGCCATCTCTTCAGCCCTAGATTCGCATTTTATACATATATATATATTTTTTGGTTTTTAGAGGTAGGGTCTCGCTCTAGTCCAGGCTGACCAGGAATTCACTATGTAGTCTCAGGGTGGCCTTGAACTCACAGCAACCCTCCTACCTCTGCCTCCAAAGTGCAGGGGTTAAAGGCGTGCGCCACCATGCACGACTGCATTTTATATTTCATTATTAATTAAATGAGAAAATATTTATCACCCTATCGTGAATAGGGCATGTACATTTTCCTCCTTAATTAGCAAATAAATTTTTTTAAATCCTGGGCCAGGCGTGGTGGCTCATGCCTTTAATCTCAGCACTCAGGAGCAGAGGTAGGAGGATCGCCATGAGTCAACAGGAGAGGTATAACAAACCAGCAAGCTCTCCACCAGAACCAAAATATCCACCTCTTTGCTCCAATCATAATTTCTTTTTTTTAAAGACACTGAATTTCTTTATTTTATTATATTTATTCATTTTCAATCAGAGATACAGAGAGGAGAGAGAAAGAGAGAAAGAGATACCAGGGCCACCACCTTGTGGGTCTGGTTTATGTGGGACCTGGGGACTTGAACCCAGGGCCTTAGGCACTGGAGGCAAGTGCCTTAACTGCTGAGCCATCTCTCCAGCCCTTTTTTTTTAAATATTTTATTTATTTTCAACCACAGAGATAGAGATAGATAGATGATAGATAGATAGATGATAGATACAGAGAGAGAGAGAGAGAGAACAAGATATTTTTAAAAATAAATCTGTTTCCTCCATACATCCAGATGATTCCTAGTATTTCCAGTATAGCTGCAATCAAAATGCCCCATCCAGCACAAAAGTGGTCAATTATATTAACTCAATAAATTCCAGCCTGAGTCATATAGATGAGAACAAGGAGAAACATAACCCAATTATAGTAATCCTCATTTTATTTGTTGGACAACAGGTAGAATTTATTCTTTTTTTTTGTTTGTTTGTTTTTTTTGTTTGTTTTTCGAGGTAGGGTCTCACTCTAGTCCAGGCTGACCTGGAATTTACTCTGTAGTCTCAGGGTGGCCTTGAACTCATGGCGATCCTCCTACCTCTGCCTCCCGAGTGCTGGGATTAAAGGCGCCCGGCAGAATTTATTCTTAATAAATATACACCTTGGTGATTGGAGGACTCTGTAAATAAGAGACTATACAAAACTATGAAATTATTTTTAAAGTTTTTTTTAAAAACTTGTGATTGAAGCTGGGCGTGGTGGCGCACGCCTTTAATCCCAGCACTCGGGAGTGGAAGAGGGGTGGAAAGATTGTAAGAGCCAATATCAGAGACATTGCCCCCCTCAGTAACAACATACAATGGGAGAAAAAACTGGCTACCTCTTGTGCATTTCATAACTCCCTACCCCAAGGACAAATCCAGTATGTGGAGGGAGAAGGGTCCCCAGTGGGTTGGGGACAGGGAGGAGGGAAATGGGGGTACCATCACAAGATTTGTTCTTCAATGCATCTAATTATCAATAATAAAGATATATTTTTTTTGGTTTTTTGAGGTAGGGTCTCGCTGTAGTCCAGGCTGACCTGGAATTCACTATGGAGTCTCAGGGTGGCCTTGAACTCATGGCAATCCTCCTACCTCTGCCAACCAAGTGCTGGGATTAAAGGCATGTGCTACCACACCTGGCTCTTTTATTTTATTTTTTTTTTGTAAGATATTTTTTAAAGAGCAGTGGGGAAGAGATTGCTCAGTGGTTAAAGGTGCTTGTTTGCAAAGCTTACTGGTCCAAGTTTGACTTCCCAGTACAGTACTCACATGTGGAGGTCAGCATAAATTCTCACCATCTCCCATGTCTAAAGCAGTCTCTTGTTCACACTGCCTATGTAGTCTAACTAACCTGTGAACTTCTAGGGGATTTCCTGTCTCCACCTTCCATGTCATAGCAGAGGCACTCTGAGATTAAAGATGACCACTACAGCATCTTGCTTTCTGTGTGTTCTAGGGAGCTGAGCTCAGGTTTTCACACTTACACCCCAGGTCTTTTTTTTTTTTTTCACTAAGTCAGCTCCCAAGCCCCAAAGTCTCTTTCTTCTACTGCTATCTCTCCAGTGGCTAGCATAGCTCCTGACATATATCAGCAATTCACTGTATATTGTTGGGATAAACAGGTGGAGACTAGATGATCAGAAGTTCAAGGTCATCCTCCACTAAATAGCAAACATAGCAGACCAGTCTCAAAAAAAAAAAAAAAAAACTCGTGGAGGCTGAGGAGATATTCCAGTCTTGCTGGACTGTGTTTGAATCCCCAGAATCCATGTAAAGCTAGCTACACAAAATGGTGCTTGCATCAGAAGTTTGTTTGCAGCCCCATTCTCAATCATTCTCCCTCTCTCTCATTGCAAATAAAAATATTTTTATTTATATTTAATATTTTTAATTTTAAGGCAGGTGTGGTGACATGCCTGTAGTCCTACCTAGTTGGAAGGCAGAAGCAGGGGGTTACTATTACACAGAGGAGGGCCTTTACATCTCAAATACTAATTTTTTAAATATTTTATTTTTTAATTTTCAAGCAGAGAGAGAGAGAGAGAGAGAGACAGAGAGGGAGTGAGTGAGCACACCAGGGCAACCACCTTGTGGGTCTGGTTTATGTGGGACCTGGAGAATTGAACCCAGGGCCTTAGGCACTGGAGGCAAGTGCCTTAACCTTTGAGCCATCTCTCCAGCCCACTAATTTTTTTTTTATTTTTAATTTTCTTTTTGTTTTTTCAAGGTAGGATCTCACTCTAGCCCAGGCTGACCTGGAAATCAAGTGTGTAATCTCAGGGTGGCCTCAAACTCACAGCAATCCTCCTACCTCTGCCTCCTGAGTGCTGGGACTAACGGTGTGCACCACCATGCCCATCTCAAATACTATTTTTTAAAAATATTTTTATTTATTCATTTTCAAGCAGAGAGAGAGAGAGCGAGAGAGAGAGAGAGGAGAGAGAGAGAGAGAGAGAGAGAGAGAGAGAGAGAGAGAAAGCACCAGGGCCACCGCCTTGTGGTTCTGGCTTATGTGGGTCCTGGGGAATTGAACCCAGGGCCTTAGGCACTGGAGGCAAGTGTCTTAACCGCTGAGCCATCTCTCCAGCCCTCAAATACTATTTTTTAAAATATTGTATTTTCAAGCAGAGAGAGAGAGAGAGGATGGGCACTCCAGAACTTCTAGCTACTGCAAACAAACTCCAG
>PVHP010018875.1:0-10000 GCA_004024765.1 Zapus hudsonius
TTATTTGCTCCCTTATAAATCAAAAAGAGATAGGCAGGAAGACACAGTGAGAAGGCTGACATGGATACATGGGATCAGTTAGCATAAATGACAATAGATAGTAGAGAAATGTTGAATAATTGAAGAGGATGTCCTTGCACTGTTTTTAATATAATCCTGATGTCCAGAAAAGAGAAAAATATTTGTTTCTAAACATTGAAAGCATTTTAGAGATAGTTGTATATATTTTTGCTTGTGCATGCAATAGACACATACACATATACATATACTATGTATAGTAAAATTAGCATTTTTCAAAAGGGACAATTTTGTTGCCATTAAATAAAATTTCCACGAAAGTTGGTAGGCTTTACTAGATGTTGAGTATGTACAGCGAAAATAATCAGTTTTTTTCCAATGGAAAGAAAGTGCAAAATTTGGTAGTTACTTAGAATTACAAATATCTCATCAGGTTTTACTTCCTTAATCATACTCAGCTGGTCTAAACTTTGAAGGGGGAAAATACTAATGGCCTTTGGTCATCACAGCACAATGTTAGTGGTACAAATTAGGAGCATGTATATAAAAGAAATGTTAGCTTCTGATTGTGTTAGGACACCTTGAGCCAGGATGAAGTTTGACATACATTGACTCTTTGACCTGAGTATGAATAGTGTTGAAGAGATGAAGAAGAAAGAACTTTGTGAAGTGGGGAACACGAAAGGGTATATTTGGATGCTATCAATATCCCATCGGTGACATTAAAGATTTACTCATGAGGCCAAGCGCAAGAATTCTTTTTTGGAGAGGTTTATTTCATTAATTGACTCGCTTCACTGAGTGATCTGCAGTGTCATTCCGACCATCTAAGTGGAGCTGATTGTGAGGTAGTTCTGCAGAGCTGGTCACTTAGATACATTGCGTGCTTTTACCTCCATGTCTGCTTTATCGCCTTTTAATAAGTGGAGGAAATGAACTTTTTACAACATGGGTACCTTTTTGTCAAGTATATTCTAGCTAGCCACGGAGGGCTAATTTCCATTATATTCACTCTGCTACAGAAATACTTAATGCCAGGAAGGAGATATTTACTGGAATCCACCAGTCTAGAATTCATCATGATTCAGTGTGAAATCCACTGCCCTTTGCTCCCCACCCCCTCTTGGACTGGAATGAAATGTGCCTTAAACTGAAGTGAAATACATCACATGCAGCAACAGTGGGCCCTAGCTTTGCCTCTATTCCTGGTGTGAAATCGATACACTATCTTTCCTCCTGACCTGCTTCGTGACCTCCATTGCAGCTTTCATGCTGAACAGCAATTGCTTTGAACAGCCCAGGTCTGCCACAGCTCACAAATGATTCTCAGCTTCTGTCTAAAACTGGTGAGGATAACAAAGGCTTGATTTTAAATAATGCAGTCGTAGTAGTCCTCTAATTGTGAATTACATGACAGTGCATGCTCCTCTATTATGAAAGTAGGCCTGGTACATGTGCAGGCTGCATCAGGGCCTGGGGCCTGGGAATAGGCTTTCACATTTCTCTGCCCAAGTTTGGATTGTTAGAGAAGGAGAAAGAGAAGAAAGAGACCCAGGTATATTTACAGTTCCAGTTATTTCCTTAGCAGAGTTCTGTTTGGTGAGCTACTCATGTTTTTTTTTTCCATATGAGGTTCTACATATTTCTTATGGAATGTTTTTGAATATGAGGTTATAAGGACATGCACAAGAAAGGGCTGCTTGACAAATGTTTGTTTTTATTAAAGTGACTTTTATTGATGAAATTCTAGCCTTAGGATGCTTGAAGTTACTCAAAGTGGCAAGAACTATGGGGATCGTCCTCATTTTGATCACTCTGTAACTGAAGTGGGGAGGTATAAATAATTTATGATGGTACTTTAACCTTTATCATGAGGCTATTGAATTGAGGAATTTATTTTTCTTTTATTATTTTTTAATATTTTATTTATTCATTTATTTGTTTATGAGAGAGAGAAAGAGAGAGAGAGGAGAGAGAGAGAAGAGAGAAGAGAGAGGCAGAAAGACAATGGGCACACCAGGGTCTCGAGCTATTGCAAATGAACTCCAGATGCACTACCTTGTCCACCTTGTGCTATATGTTGGTATTGGGGAACTGAACCTGGGTCCTTAGGTTTTGCAGGCAAGTGCTTTAACCACTGAGCCATCTCTCCAGTGCTATTTTTCTTCTTTCTTTCTTTCTTTCTTCTTTCTTTCTTTCTTTCTTTCTTTCTTTTTTTTTTTTGATTTTTCGAGGTAGGGTCTTGCTCTAGCCTAGGCTGACCTGGAATTCACTCTGTTCTCTCAGGCTGGCCTTGAACTCATGCTGATCCCCCTACCTCTGCCTCCCGAGTTCTGGGATTAAAGGTGTGTGCCACCATGCCCGGCTATTTTTCTTTTTTATAATTAACATATTAATTGTACAAATTAATGCCATTTCCACATGCATATATATTGTGCATTGATTCCTCTTTCTCCTCCTCATCTGTCCTCTCCCCTCAGTCCTCGTTCAGTCCATGATATTCTGGAGAAATTTATCATTTCCAGGAAATAATAGGCATCTTACATATTTTAAGAAAATATCTCTGTAGTGAACTGGACTGCATTCCTTCACCAGACTAGAAATCAAAGGATAAGAGGAATTCCACATGTAGGCGGACACTCTTTCTAAACATCTTAGAATAAAATGATTAGAACAGACTTTGGGTATTTGTAGAACAATAATATATATCATGAGTCATTATTGTACCTTTGTTTAACATCATTAAAATTAAATTGATTAAATCATAGAAGGAATATTAGAGCCCTAGTGTTCTACCCCCCCCAACCTGCCTCCAGCAGGACTATGACTGCCTAAGTCTGTAGAGCTCTATCACTGTACTTTTCTCAGTGATACAATGTGATTTGTGAAGGAGAGTATTATTGACATTCTGTAATCTTGCAGACCTGTATATTTATAATACTAGTAATAACCCTTCACATTTGTACAGATTGTACGATTGTACATCTTTTCCAGTGATTTTATTTTCATTCCAAACATCTGACCTTCTTAAGGACCCTGCCAGACAGTCAGGGTTTAATATTCTTCCTGATTTTGGAAACTTAAGACACAGAGTAGATTTGGTCAAGTCTGCTCTGGATGTGACTGATGAAACTGCAACTAGAATGTGGTCAGCTCCTGCTAGTCCCCAGCTTACCTGGAGGAGGTGGAGTTGAGGGTCTTTTATTAAAATCAGAACTCAAAAGGTGGGGGTTTGCCATCACAGTCTCCATGCATTTGTAGTTGCTTTAAAAAAAAGCCATGTCTTTAAAATTTAATACCATTATAACCTCTAATAATTCATTTATTCTATTTAATGAAAACAATGTGGTCCTTTGGGATGACTACAGGTCGGTTATTTAAAAAATAACATTTATAGATGCACGAACACCTTCACTTTGGTGTATGTGGTCAATGAAAGGGCGTGAAGTCAACCTACGACGAAAGCTCTTCTGCAGCCCAGTGATTCTGTGATGATATATATTATTACTTCACAATGTAACTTGAATGATTTGAATTAGAAACTTGAAAGATCAATGATTGAAAATCCAAAAAATATCATATTCTTTTCCATACTATTGTTACACTTTTGTTTTGTGGGCACATAAAAAGTGCTTTTTAAAGATGAGTAAGAACTGATGAGAAACCTGCAGCCATATCCCAAAGGTAGAGCAGGCGTTACTGCATCTTTTCAGATTCTTTTGAGGCTCATGATTGGGTGCTGGGGAGCTTGAGTGTGGAAGGTGCTACTTATCCATTCATGCAGGACAGTCCCTGATTCACTAAGTCTTCCTCATTGCACCTGTGGGAATATTGTGACTAGATGGTTTGTGTTCCTACAGTAATTAGAAATTACACACAGTGAGAAAAAAGATGAATGGACGTGTTTCATGATTTGAGGGCAGATGTGTTCACAAGGACCTCTCTTCTACCAGGAATATAAGGATTTGCATTTCATTTTATAATTTTTTTGTTGATAGAACTATTTATTCAACTTTATATAGAAAATTTCTGCCAAAAGAATCCTTTGCCAAAATATCAGTTCAGTGGAGTGTCTTTTGTCCCATCCAGTCCTGTTTCACTTATGTGCAAGGAGTGGCCACTCCATGCAGACGTGGTGAGCCTGGCCTTGGCATTATTATTACCCATGATCACACTAGAGCTTTTCAGTTTTAAGGTCCCAGTTTGAAAGTCGGTTATTTCTATTAAGAATTTTTCCACCAAAAGAATAAATCCTGGCTATAACTCAAGGGTAATTCATTTAACCAAGTTAAGAAAAGCCTTTTATTCACAGTAGTTTTGAGACAGTTTAGTACAGTAATGTGGGTTGTAGAGACAGAAAAAATACAAACTTTTATACAAAGCCTTTAAAGAAGGCAGTGCAAATAAATCTTGTTGAATCAAGACCTTGGAAGAAACTGAAAATATGTACAGATCCTAAATATACCCAGGAAAGGTACTTTGTATTACCTTGCCACTGCTGCCTGTAGTGTAGTTTTAGCTGAATGTAATCTCCTCCACTTAAATTTATTCTTGAGAAATCACCTTGCTGAAAGTAGAAATCCCTTTTGTCATTCAAAAGAAGTGCAAGACCAGTTCGGAAGCTCTCCTAGTTGGTATAGCTGATGCTGGAGTTCAGTGATTAATAAGAACATTTTTCTATTGGTATTATACACCAACAGTGGTATAGAATCTAAAAATAAAACTCTTTCAGGGAGAAGAAGGTAATCCATTTATTATTGAAATGCTACACTAAACTATAATTCAGTGATATTTTACTCCAATTAAATTCTCCTTAGTAGAAATCCTCTTTTATGATAAAGCAAAACTAAATAATACAGGGTATGTTCCCTCCAATGAATTGTTGTATAACAAGACTTGATGGTAATTCTACCTTTTCCAAAATCTGATATCAAGCAATTTATCTTCTAAATAATACTCCTGAGTACTAAAGCTGAAATGTTTTGGCTTCGACCCAAATCAAACTTGAGGAAGGAGAGTCTCCAGAGCATTTGTCTAACTAACTCTGTAAATTTAATTGTTATAATGAATAGAAGACATGTGTCAAGATTACTTGTGATTTTACCTGTTTACCTCTCTTCCTAAACAGAAAGAGCGACATGATAAGGGCTATTAACTCTTCCTGGAGCTTGAGGAGAAAAAATAAGCACTTGGCACTATATCTAAGCATTAAATGTAAACTCTGTTTAAAGGCCCAATTCTAGTTAATCATACCAGAGGAGTTCAAATTAAAAAAAATATATTTTCACACCACAACAAAATAGACTGATGAAAAAAAACCACTGCAATATTTGTCATAAGATGCTAAATACTCAGATGAAAAAAGTCCTGTCCAAAAGAATATCTTTTCAAGAAGTTCATATTGTCTTTCATCCATATGCAAACAGGATGTGTTTGTTTATATTCCACTTTTATGTAGTAGTTTTTCACAGACAATGAGATCCAGTGTTGTATATAGATCAAAGCAATATTAGTCTCAATGGTGTCTGTTCCACATGTTAAACGGAAGTAAATTTTAACATTACTTTTGGGGGAGGCCTCCTTTTTTCATAAAACTGAAAAATGGAATAACCTATTACCATAATCACATGATTTGGAATGACAAAATAATTAACATTAAATAATAAGTGGTGATAATTTAGTGACTTGACAAAGTTCATTTTTTTGCCATTTTGTTCTTGTACTTAATTGTAGTTATTTTTCAGTTGTCATTAACTCCATGCATTTGAACCATAGCAATCATAACATTCTCTTTGTGTGTTAGAAAGCAAGGCCATGCCCCTTGGATCTCCTGGACATTTCCTTAATGTGTACCCTAGTGCAATTACTGATGAGTGTGAGCTCACTGATGTCTGCAGAAACAAACCTTATTGATTTTTAGCCAGTTTAGGGAAGTCTGTGTGGTTTTCAACTTGATTTGTTGATTTTCAATTCATTAAGGCACAGATTTGTGCCAAGCATTGTGCAGGACGGAAAGCGGGATGGATTTCTGCCTTCAGAATTCCGGTTCTTTAACAGAGCCAGGAGGCTAAACAATGCACTCCGATGGGTGGCCTGTGAGGACTGTGAGCAGCCCTGGGAGAGGCGTGGGGGTGGAGGGTGCTGCTGACTCAGAGAAGCGCTCGGGACAAGGGCTCTCACAGACTAACTGCACATGAGAGCTGGTATTGGCAGGGTAAGTAGGAATGGGGAAAATTGGATGAGTATGTATTGTTAGGTAAAAGCGAAGAAACCAAGAGGCTAGAATAAGACACTGTAAAATACAGAAGCTGAAAGAACACTGAGGCTCATCTGTCCTTCTTTTGATAGCCCCAAGTTAGTGTCCAAGTTGAAGGTGGCTCTGCCATTATCATTTTATTATGTGCCCGGTCAAAACTGACATGGAAGTTGCTTGGAAACAATGTTCTGGAAGGACAGGAAAGGAGGACTACATAACCAAGGCTGGCCCCACCAAGAAATGATGCTCATGCATTCTCCCTCTTGTCATTGGGGACAACACGGTCATGTGATGATTCTCAGCTGCAAGGAAGGCTGGGTATATCGATACTCCTCTATTACTATGGCTATTGGGGCCAGAGTCCTGTGATCCCACATTACCAAAGCTAGCAGAAACTGTTGTATTAGATACAAAGTTGCTTCCAGATGTATATGTTGATTTATGAGATTTTATGGAAACATTTTCAGTAATTTCTATGTCCTTTGTGTGACCAGAACTTTGCAAAGAATCTTCTAAAAAAACCCTTCAACTCTGAGTTATGACTTGTTTTGAATTGTTTTCTTCTATATTAATAGGGTCAGAAGCCTTTATATTTCTCATTTTCTTTTTGGTTAGAAATGCAAATTGTTTTAATTTATATTCAGCTAGTAAGAGAGTCAAAGCCTACATATTATGTGCTTCTTTAACATAACAGGTAGTAAGCTCTCATTAACAGTAGGATATATGTCTTTACCTCGTTTTATATTCAATATTTTGTGAAAATGAAGATTATCCAGTCTGCTCTCCATTTTTTCATTTTGTATCTTGCCAGGAACGTTGCTAAATGGATTGACTGGCCAAGAAGTTTGCAGAGGAGGCTCATGACCAGTTCATCTTTGGACTGATTTTTGGTTTTGGGCTAAACTAGTTTGAGATAGGCTTAGTAAAGAGTCTCTAGGTCACAAGTTTATGTAGAAAATAGTTAGAGTAACTATCATTCTAATTAGGTAATAGATAGAGCAAGTTATTGTCTAATGGAAGGTACATTTATTTACAAAAACTGTAAACAGAAGAAACTTGAGCCCAGTCAGGATGAATGTCCTCACACTGAAGACATGGTGTATCTTTCCTGGGCTTTTCCTGAGGTGGTTTTGATATTGAGGATCAGGACTACATGAATCACTTCTCTATACACACTCACCATTCTTGCTAGCTTTTCAACCATTTTTAGAATTGAAATTCTAAGGGGTAAAGTACACCCACAACTAGAGTTTATGCCTTACCAAAAGCCAGCCCAGAAGCTTTACTAGAGAAAATGCTGTAGCAGATGAAAAATGCCCTTTCCTTTCTATGACAGGCAGCAAAGGCACGAACTAGCAAAAGTCACATTATAAGTCAGCCAGGGCAGTGCGAGTCAAGGCTTGGTAGGAGAGAAATAGTCTGCTGGAAGAACAGTGATGGGAGAACTTATGGGTACTGGCAGGACCAGATCAAGACAAGTCTTGTATGCCATGATTGTGGAGAGTATCTTCTGAGTGACGATTTATGTTAATTGTATGTCATTTCTGAAGTGAATACATACTTGACATGGTAAACTAATAATGAGGAGAAGTTTATATTTGGTCAGTTTTGGAAGCATCAACTTTTGATCAGACAACCCATTACATTTTGGCCCATGGCACAGCAGTGAGCACTGGGGTGGAGCTAGTCACATCCTGGCTGGGGCACAGAAGAGCGTGAAGAAGAGAACAGGGTCTTACAGTCCTCTCCAAGGGCATGCAACTTTATAACATTTCACTAATTCCCAAGAATGCAATGCTCTGAAGACCAAATCTTTAATGTCCCTCAGGACATGAGACTTTGGGGAACATTCCAGATCCAAACTATAGCATGGTCTTATCAGACTGTTATTTAAAATGCTCATTTGGGGCTGGGGAGATGGTTCAGTGATTAAAGTTGCTTGCTTGCAAAGCCTGCCAGTCCTGGTTCCTCAGTAAAGCCTGATGCATAAAGTGGTGTATGCTTCTGGAGTGTTTTTTTTTAAGTAGCAAGAGGCTCTGGGCCCATTCTTCCTCTCTTTCTTCTCTCTCTGCTTGCAAATGAATATTCTAAAGAGCTAATTTTGACCACAGTGTGACTGATATAGTTCAGGAAGGTGAATATAAGCTTTGAGAACATGGAGAAGGATGTAGGAAACTAGGTGTGGTAACTTAGTTAACCTATGAACAGAACACTGTGTAAGGAGGAAGTTGCCCTGTAAAGATATGTAGTGTGAATGAACTTGGCAAGGGCCGAGAAGTGGAGGATAAGGGAAGGAAAAACTCAAGGGCCAGTTGAGGCTATGCCCCATGGGGCTGATCAGAGATAATTCCAGCAGGGGTTATAGGAGCTATTGATGGAGGAAAGGTGATAGGTCTTGCTTCCAAAAGATCAGGTGGAAGTTCTAAGATGAAATACACAATAGATGCTGCTTACACAGGACTTGGGGTGGAGCTCAAGATAGAAATTTAGAAGCCATTACCAGATAGGTCAAATTTAAAACCAAAGGTTAAAATTATCCTGAGAAAGTATAGTGGTTATTAGATAAAATGACTCTTTTGGAATATAATTTTTCCACTGATATTTTAATTGTTTTTAATAAATCAATTTCATTGCCTAAAATATTTCTTCAAACATATCCAAAATTAACTCATATTGGTAAAATTAATTTGTAATCAACAAGATAATTGAAATGTATCTGCCATTCCTCCAAACCCCACATCCCCATTGTGAATGCTGCTACTTTTCCTATTAAGGACAAGAATTATAAAGGAGTCAGATGGTAACCAAAGGCTCTCTCCTGTCAAGGCTAGAGTTTAAGTGAATCCTCACATAAGCATTTTAAACTGTGTAATGATTTATACCTATTCCTAATGAGTCTTGGAAACCTGATTGTCCTCAAAATGAGGCAAAACCCAGAAAGTAAAACATAAGCAAAACAGTGCATACAGATATCCAGTCAATTTAAATCAGATTATCTACATAAAGGTTTTTGTATTGGGGTCTGGCTCCTGGACATGGGTTCCTACTGGCATGAGCACTGTAGAGACCTCTTCACTGGAGCACAGCCATAAGGACAAATGGTAGGCCTTCTCCTGTGGAGGCTGCTGCTGTTCCATTCCTTTTAGATACTGAAGTCAGGCTGTGCCTCCCACCATAGCTTTTTCCACCCTTGGTTCCTGCAGTTATTGTTACAGCTCCTGAGCTGCTGTGAGCTCGGGAAGATTCCCAGAATCTCCGTTTCCCTGCTGCTTTGCATCTGCCCTTTCACCCCCATTAATTAATAGGATAGAGGCTCAGGAATGCTGAACTTGTATTTTAATATCTTCTAATCTTTCTCTCCATCCAGGTAGGGTGCTGGTCTCATTTGGTCAACCGTTCAAAGGCTTATATTATTTCAGATCTAATTCCTTAAAGCCCAGAATTAATAGAGTAAGTTCTCAGAGGTAAACTGTCCTTTGGCTGAGTTCATTCACCACTGAGGACCCTCAACAATTGAGAAGTTTGAAGCATGGGATTCTACCACTCACTGGAGGAAAGTTCCAAGTTCAGGTCAGCACTCTAGGAGGTGCACAGTGCAGGAAGACAGTATGTGTATATATATTTGGGAAGAGAGGACTTTGTAGGTGGGATTTCAGCTCATTTCAAGGCACTGATCTCCTTTAAAGGACTTACACAATACATCAAAGACGGTCTGTAAGTCACCTT
>PVHP010018875.1:15000-32462 GCA_004024765.1 Zapus hudsonius
CCCTAATTGGGTTGAGTTGGATAAGCTGTACTACAGCCCTTTAGAACTCAGTAGCATGCAAACTCTATATAAATTGAACACAGCTGAAAAATATAGTAACTCGACTAAGATTTTTATAGCTAATTTACAGTTGCCTACACTCGTAATGCATGATTGAATTAATGACAGTCCTGAGCAAAAACACTAATGACATTTGTTTTTAACATTTCCTTTAGAGGGAATATAATCAAGGGGACTCTGGAGTGAATTAAGCGTTAGACCTAACATCTTATTTTTCTTCCTTTTTTTGATTCTGAGATTAAAAATTAAAATTGTTCTGATGAAGAGGTGAAACAATTGCTCTTCTCTGACTACAAATTTCTAAAAGTAGAAGGTAGTGTTCTAAAATGTGGGTGCTCATTACAGTTGTGTGTACAGCTCAAAAGCGTGAAAAGCAAACTATATTAAATTTCCACATACTTGTTATCCTGCCTTCCGGTTGACTGTAGAGAACCTGTAGTCATGTCTATCTGTTTTTGATACCTCTACAGAATAACTGCTCAGCATCCTCTGCCCAACCAATCAGAATGTAGGAAAATCTACAGATATGACGGAATCTACTGTGAATCTACCTACCAGAAGTATGTTGAAATCTTTGTGAGTCTGCCTTCTGGCTCGTGCATCAGTGCTTGTGGTTACCAGCTATTCACAAATATCCTTGCATTGAAACCTTATTTTTAACAGATTTATTGGGCGGGGGGGAAAGCAAATTCAATCCAAACAAAATCAAAACAGTCCAAAAATTTGCCTCTGAAATCAAGAGAAAAAATGAAAATGTTTATTCTTTTGAAATTGTGCTCTGAAAGAATTTTTAAAATGACTGTATTAAAGCTCTTAGGTAAGCTTCTTTATATTGTGATAAACAAGTACTTATGTGCAAGAAAAATCTCGGCAAAGTACATGGCACAGGTGCTCCGCATCTCAGGGATTTGAAAGGTGTGTTATGTATAAATTAGCTGTCACTTTTTTTCAATCCTGTAATGGAATGATGAGTTGTAATTTGCATAATCCTTTAAGAAGTCAAATTATACTGTCATGTAGCAGACTTAACATGCTAGCTAAGATTTCAGAGCTTTGCAGCTAATTACTATGTACCTTACAGGACAGTTAAATTGAAGTTGAGTCCTCTGTCTTTGCTGCCATACGCTTTGTCCATTACTTAAAAGAATATGCACTTTCCCCTACAAGGTATTGTTACTATCCCTGAGGTAAACACTGCTCTGTGAGGAAATGGCATTTTCATATAGCATAGCTTGATTTGTAATGCTTTTGCTAAGAAGAAAGTTATTTTGTTTAGATAGTCCAACTGGAGTCTTATAAAAAGGAAATAGAACAAATTAACAAATTTGTGCTTTCTAGAAAAGTGATGGAATATTGGTTGAAACAACATGAACATTAAACTAAATCCTCCTATTGAAAAATGTAAAGCAACATAAACACCATGACTCTGAAGGCATTAGTCTTTCTTGATATATTCTGCAAATATATTTTGCCGTGTTTCTGTCTTTGAACTTTCTTTTGTGGTAGAATGTTATTTTTGAAATAAAAAAGTGTCTTTTTTTTTCCTTAAAACTTTCTGAATACAAGCTGGTGAGTTCTACTTTTATTCACTCTTCTGCTTGGGTCTAGAGTAGCTTCTTGTCAAAAGTCCCATTGTTAAAATGGTCAGGAAATGCTGAGGTTCTGATGGCCCTTCTCTGGTATGGACACAGAGTGGATCCTGGAATAGGCTGGCACTGTTCCCTGCCACCCATGCTTTAGTTGATAACTCTATGACTGCATATTTACTAAGGGCTCATGAGCTCATCTCTGGCTTTATTGATTGATTCATATACTATTGTCTAGATGCTATTCTAGTCCTCACAGTTGTTGTAATTATAGTGAAATATTGTTTATAGCCATTTTTAAAAATTCTTTATTATTTGAGTCATTTATTGTGGCTCTTGGTGGCAAGGTTTCTGTAATTTGTTAGTGATTTGTGACTGTGATACAATGTGTGGATTCTTTGAGGAAGGCTTTGGTTATATAGAAAGGGAGTCCTTGAAGGACATCGGAAAACAGCCATTGATTGTAGACCATTCAAATGATGGCTAGAAGCAGTTATTGTTCATTTGTAATTGATCCAGGCTCACTTGACCTAAATTACCATCTGCTTAAAGGAGGAGGTGGGTCAGTGGAAAGTGACGGGTCTGAGCCTGGTGGGGCACAAGGAGCTTGCTCTGTAGTAAGACTTTCCCTCCTCTAACCACAGCAGTCCCTGCAAAGGCCCATTCTTTCTTTTTTTCTCCCGAATTAATGTTATTTGTAGTCAAGGTAGACGGAGTAGGCAGCACAGCTGTGGCTGCCAGGGAGAGTCACTAGGGGGATATTCATAACAAGGAAATATTGGCAAATAAATAATGAAGAAGGGGAGGAAATCCCCAAGACGTGAAATCGGAGCTCTGTCACTGGGATGATTAATGGTGGCGTGTATTTTAGTGAAGATGCTTATCTGGATTGTCTTGAAACTATAGTGTACATTTAATAGCACCTATAAAAACGCATGTGGTGTACAAACACACCAAAGAGAAAAGGCCCTGGATTCAGATTTTATTTGCATGAGTGAGAATTTTTGTCAACTCTTTAAGCTTCTGGTTACTAGAAAGCTGGTAGTAATAGATGTTACTTGCAGACTGTGTTTATTTTATATATTTAACATTATCCAGCACTGCATAACTGTTCTTGTGAGCAGATTGAAGACGGTTTGTGAAAAGCACGGTCATTTTCTAAGGCTGCTGAGAGTGAACATTATCAGCCACAGGGAAGTAGTGTCTGCCTAGCAGACAGGGCCACGTGGCCACAGTGGTCACAGGCTTAAGCTTGCAATACTGGTGGGGCGGGTCAAGTTTTTAATAAGTATATTGTCAGTTACTACTGCAGGAGAAGTAGCTGCCTTGGAAGACAGTTGAGTCATCCCTCTCCTGGTTCAGTGGTCTGAAGTATCACTTGCCTAGAGGCTTCCTTTAGCAACTGCAGCACTTACTTTCATCTCCAGGGAAGTTACTTCATTTCTTTGGACCTCAAAAATTATGCCTAGATATAGTACTAGCTCAGACAAATGATATGTCCTCCTGTATTTAATGAGATTTTAGCCCATAATGCTGAAATATCTGGTAAACTTTGGGTCACAAACAGGAGATAGATATAGACTCAATTTAGTGATCAACATCAGAATTTAAAGATGAGATTGAAGAGAATAGACTTTTAATGTGTCGATGTATGTTTTATTTTTTAAGGCTTGTTTCATTTTTATCTGCTTGCATATGTGTACATGAAACTTCACATGTACATACTGGGTGGGTCATGTGATAAAATACATTTCTTTCTGCATTTCATATCCACAAAGAACAACAGCCACTGTTGCATAGAATATAGATCAATGCCATTCAGTGTTCAGGGGAGAGTAAAATATAAAAGAAAGGTTATTTCTTAGGAGAGGCCTCAGGGAGGAAGAGGTTGTGTTGTTGGGTCTCTCATATGCAGGGCTATGCTGGTATCCAAAAGATGAGACTTTCTTGAATAGAGTTCTCATCTAAATTCTTGGAGTTGGAGCAATTATTTCCAGTAGGGAAACTGGAAAGTGCTACAGATCAGGTGCCCTCCCCCAAATGGCATGTCATATCCTTCCAAATGTTACTGTGTTTTAATTACTACATTTAAAGTATTTTACATACTGCATCTAGACTTTATTGGGAATTGTTAAAATGTTTGTACAGTATAAATGATAAAATTCTCAAGCAAATTGGAAGACAAAACCTGTGATTCTCATTTATTACTTAAAATATTTCAAAGTAATGGTAATAGTAATATTAGTTATAGTCCATGCTTATGGAATTTCCAGTTTAAAACTTCACACTGAAGCTGGTGTTGTTGAGGGGGTTTTTGGCAAAGAATAGAAATATATGTTTTTAAATTACCAGTCTTGTTGCAAATATGAATTTCATAAATCTCTTTATTTTATGTGAAGCGCTGAAACTTTTGGGTCCTAGGCCCCCTTTTTTCTGTTTTTAATTCTTTTCACTAGATTCAAACAAAAATATCTCTTCGTTTTAGTGAACTCATCTATAAACTACTAGAATTGATTGGGAGATGCCAATGTTCTTTAGAAATTAAAACAATTGTCACTCTTATGTTTTTCTGTTTGAAAATGCATGAGTCAAAGCAGCACAATAAATCTGAAAAAAAGGGAAAGGATGGCTCCACCTTAACTGGAGCTTTGAACGTCAAGAAGCAATCAAGGATGGGAGAAGCCATGATAGTGATAAGTCCATAGAATATCATGTGTGTCAAGAATATTTGAGCCAGGTCTGGTGATAACACCTGGTATTTCACAACTAGGGAAACTGAGGCAAGAAGATTGTTAAGTACTATACCATCTTGTGCTACATAGATAGACCCTGTCTCAAAAAAGGCTAGTTGTGGTGGGCTGGAGGTAGTGGTACATGTTTACCTTTGCCTTGTGTATGTGAGACCCTGATTTGATCCCCAGCACTGAAGGAAAACGATATTGACGATAGTGGGAAACCATCAGATGAGCCTCAGAGCTTAAGTTAAAAGTTGGCTTTCTTGTTGAACAGCACATCTTACCAGTTCATAGAAAAGACTGAGTCTGTGGAGCCTGGAGCCCTCCCCAGCGTTGGCTGACTATATGAGGTACTGTTAGAGGAGGCATTGGCAGGACCCCTGTATGCTTTTATTTTTATTGTTTTTTGGCTGAGGCAGGGTCTCAGTCTAGCCTAGGCTGAGCTGGGACTCACTCTGTAGTCTAGGCTGGCCTCAAATTCACATCAATTTTCCTAACTTACCCATCTGAGTGCTGGGATTAAAGGTGTGAGCCAGGACCCCTTTTAAAAATGGGTTTGATAAGGGGTTCTCATCTCAAAATTGCAGCCAAGATCGAGGATCTTTGATTGGGGTGTTTGTGTGTAACTTAAACGTTCGCCACCCAAAACAGAAGAGGCTATTGGCAATCATTCATTTTGCTTTAACCTCTCTACCCTGCCCCAAGTCTCTGTCTTACATGAAATCCATTCTGCCTGCCTACCTGGTTAGAACTTCAAATCAGGGCCTCGCCCACATGGTGTCAATGACTGCCCTGTCACTACACATCAGGTGCTGTTAACTGACAACGCTACTCTTCTCAGGAGTCTGCATTTTAATAAGCCATGCCAAGGGAATTAATTCAAGTAAGAGTCGTCCCCAGTAGAGTTATTTCAGACACAGTGACGAAGCCAGAGAAATGAATTTGATGCTGAAAGAATGACTATTTTCTTTCTATGAAAATAACAAACCCAGAATGTGGGCATTCTAGTCAGTGTTGTAGTATTCTGGTGTTCGTCAAAAAGCATAGATCTGGAAATGGGAAATTAGACTCAAAGGGGAAGGAGCCGAGTGAAAAAGACAGGAACCCTGCAGTCGTTATTGCTATGCTGTGTCTGGGTTCTAACCACTCTCACATGTCAGTTAAGGAGAACAAGACACATACCCCATCAGGTGGGCTGTTGAGAGTGTCTGCTCACCTGTGCTGAACTGGAGGGAAAGATCAAGTAGCAGCAGTGAATTCTTAGCCAATTGTTTAGCCTGATTGATTGATTGATTGCTGTTATATGATCCTGTCCACCTCAAGCTGGAATAATGTATGACAGTTGTGTTTGAAACAGTAACAAAGAATCAAAAAATGATTGGAAGGTTTCTACATCACAAGCCCTAATAGAATCTGCAGGAAGAATTGCTTCTAGACCTTCTATATCTAAACAAATTAAAATGTCCACATCACATCTTTTCAACCTCAGCATGATTTCTAGAGATTTCTCTGAGTTAACTTTAGCATTTTAGCTTCACCTACAAATGACTTGATGGCAATGCAGATAGTATGAAAGTATATTATTTAGGGCTTAAAATTAACCAAATTATTCACTTAACAAATATATTTTACTCATCACCCATGGATCAGTTGCTATTCTACAGAAACTCTAACACTAACTTAGAGGTGATGGAGAAAAACCCCTGCCCTTCATGAGCCTATGGAACGGAGAGAATGATAAGTCCATGGGGTTTTGCATGAGCAGTATCTAGGAAGAGAGAGAGAGAGAGAGATGCCAGCAGGAATGGGCCATTTCCAAGAGTCAAGGCAGGTGTTGAGGTTCTTGTATAGAAATTTGAGCTTGGGGAATGGTGTTCAAGGTGGTGGTTTGGGCTGGAAGACAGGCATCTGTGGTTTATCACTTTGCAAATGTCACATATAGGAGTGGATGGTGTGGAGGGGTGGGATGCAGGTGAGTCTGGAGAAGAAGGCAGCAGATGTGAAGGGTAGCTACCTATGAAGCCAAAGGCTTGCAGGAGGATACTGTGTCCCAGGAATGCTCTGGAGAGTTACAATGTTGGTGGCCAAGGGATCAGAGCATCATCTTTTGAGTGTGACACTCATTCATTTTCATGCCTTGCAAGGAAGGCTATGAAATTGTGCTGATGTTAGTTTGAAGCAATTTCTGATGTGTAAACATCTTGGAGAACTCTCTCGATATGAAATCCAGTTCAGGACCAGCTTACAAACTGACTGTGTTTCTCTCCATATCTATCTCTTCCTTACAGATCATCTGTAATTCTAAATGCATGAATGGCAGAGAAAAAAGGAAGGCAAGGCAGTATGATTAGAATACAGGAATATCAGTTTGCTTCACTGATGCATATATTTTCATTATGAGAGACATGACTATCTAGATTTAAAAAAAATGGTTAGTGACATCCGTGCAGGATGTTTGGGAAACCTGGGAACTTGAGAATTGAAGGTATCATTGAAGGATGGGACTTGAAGGTATAGGTCATGGTGGAGGCAGGAAGAGAGCTACAGTGAGTCTGTTGTAGACACTATTGACCTGTGCGTGTGCAAAATTACCAACAGGTGGTTTTGGAGACAGATAGATACACCAGTGTTCTTGTGCTCAGACTTCTAAAATAACACAGCAAATTTATGGTAGTATGCGAACTATGGTTTTAATAAGCTCTGTTACTACAAGAACAGCCTGTTCTCTGTGTTGTTTCTAAGTGCACCATTATCGAATCTTTGGACCTAGTTTATTCATCACAGCGAAAGAATCAGCTTTATGCTATCATTACAAGCTAGCTTTTTTTTATATCACAAATTCTATGTGGTAGTATTGTGTAATTGGCTCGATCCTAGCGCCACAGTTACCTCTTAACTGTGGGATAGTGGCTAGTTAGCGTTAAGAATCTATTTTCTCCCCTCTAACATGGGAGTGAAAATGCTGTTTCATAGTTGTTTTCAGGATCAAGGTGATGAAGATGATGGTAATTACAAACATTATTATCTTTCACCACATGCTGATGACAGGCACTAGGCTACTGGTTTGACAGACATCTTTTTTAAAAAAACCTCTCAGTAAACTTAGGCAGTAGGCATGCTTATTACCACTGTTGTACAAATAGCTGAGGACATTCGAGGTGAAGAAAGAAGGATGGACTTCCTATGACTTCTTTCTTGCTGTCAGGAGTAGTGGTGACAGAGACCATGTGCTTCACAAAGCCTGCAATGTTGACACACAGGCCATTTACAGAACATGTTCACTGACCTCTTTGCATTAGATTTCAGAGCCCAAGGTGTAAAGCACAGAAGCCCTTGAACTGTTTGGCATCACCAAGTATCTATCAGACGAGCACTAGTTTGTTCCTCATAACCTGGGGTAGAACTGTTACCCCAGAGTTCCTGCCTACAATATGGGAATAAAAGGTATCCACCCTCCATCGGGTTTAGTCATTATGACTATGGAGAGATGTTGAAGAAATTCTAATAGGCTCACACTCTCAATTGTGTTCTGTTGTTCCCGTCTCTCTTACAATATAAATGAGGGAAGCTCTATTTTTAGAGCAGTGAAGATATAAAGTATAGGGCTCCATAAAAGAGAGATGATGAATTTTAGAGAACATACAGGAAAATTTTCACAAATTATATATTTTTATGAAACTGAAGCAAATATCTTCCATATTTAAAAATATAAAATATTGTAGAAATACTATTTACCATAAAAACATGATCTGTATCATTAAAATTATTTATATGTAGAGTGTTTAAAATACAGAAAATATGCTGGGATTTATTTATTTTTAACAAGGAAATAATTAATACACCTACCCTAGTATCTTGACAATATTTAAGAAATGAAATTATGGTTGCAGCTTACCCTACTAGGAATGCTTAATTCCATGTTTTTCTCCAGGCTCAGGGGTTTCCCTGGCCCTCTGCCCAGAAAATGGCCTTGGGTTTATGTTACCTTGGAGTTTGTAGGCCTACAAGTCATGTGGATGTTATTTCTTTCACTAGGACCACTTGGATTGATTTCACTTGGATTGATGAATGTGTGGTTCCTAGACTACTTACCTCATAACATTTTATCCTCTTCTCTTGTGCTTTTAAAATATGTATGGGATGTATTTTAATTCTGTTGCAGAAAATTCAGGTAAAACCACCCATGTCATAGGTAGCCACTGATAACAAAGTGGTGTCTATCTTTCCTTGCAGTCTTTGGCAGAATTGCATTGATGGGACTTGCATCTTTGTAGTAGGTTTATTATTTTGTGTGTGTGTATGAACCCATCTACAAATAAGAAAGTTTCTGAAACAGTTTTTCATGGGAAGCTAGAGGCTGTATGGCAACCTCCACATGGAAACTATCTCTGCTTCTTCAGAGCTTTCCTTTTTAACATGAAGCATCCTTTCTTTCTGGTCTACTTTGTGTCAGGTGTCTAGATTTTTGTCACTTTTGGGGGGGTTGGTTTTTCAAGGTAGGGTCTCGTTCTAGCCCAGGCTGACCTGGAATTCACTATGTAGTCTCAGAGTGGCCTTGAACTCATGGTGATCCTCCTACCTCTGCCTCTGGAGTGCTGGGATTAAAGGCGTGCGCCACCATGCCCAGCTTGTTGGGAGCTTTAAATCCCTCTAAATCACTCATTAGTGGTAAGATTTTTCAGCAGAAAAATATCTCTTATCAGGTCGGTGTCCGTTTTTATCTAGAGGGACTATATCACTGAAATGTGTAAATGGTTGTGCAAGCTAGGGAATGAACATAATGCCTAGAAGCATATGTGGGCTCCAGAAGCAGACTCCCTTTTAAGATCCAGATACAATCCCTGTGTGTAGAAGAAGGAGCTGCTTAGTGATTACATACATTTTTGGGCTACTTTACAGACTCATTTTCTCACATGCACATCTGCTGCATCCTTCTGTAGGTTGTTTAAAAAGAGAATTTTATATACTGTGCTCGGTATTGAGATGTTTAGATCTAGTTCTCAAGGAAGAGAGAAGGTTATGTCCACCCCCCCCTGCTCCCCAAGGATTTTGATCTAGTCAATATCATGAGGCAACGTGAGACTGTGTGATGCACATATCACTGAAAAGTTTCTGGAATTGAGTGCTTGAGGGTTAGATCGCTCCATAGACTATCACTGCATCATATTTAAAACCTAATTTCTCTTTCCCTCCATCAGCCCAGCTGTGAAGGATTCCTGGGCCTCACTCTGCTTATTCTTATGTGTTTAAAATGAAGAGAGGCCCGTTTCTCTTGCTAGCAATTCTCATGACTCCACTGGCATATCTACTGATGCAGGCGTTCATAACAGCATCATTGTCCTGGCGATTGCCTGTCAGGGGTGCTTATGGGGAATTGCTGCCAACTGCTCGTCGTGGCTTTGAATCTGGGATGCACCCGACTATTTTGGTGTTGATTCTCTTTGCTTCTCTCTCAACTCCACTAAAAAGTCTATTTTAAGGGAGAAACTGTGTTCACATGGCTCCATCAAGCGCATAGCCTCCTGTTCTTGGGGCCATCTGGATGTCTTGGTGCAGAAGGCATTGGGTACTTGCAGGGGCCTCCCTGCTCATATTCAGAGAATGTAGCATGTTCTTCTAGGGACTGCCTGACAGGGTGATAGTTTGCAGGGTTGGGGGATAGCATCTCAGAGGGGTTTCATTCTCTGGAGAAACTCAAGGGTCCTAAGTCTTGAATGTGTCCGTGGGATTCAGGTTATCACATTTTTATAAAGGGAAGTTTGGAACTGCATCCAGTGAGGATTAGGGTGGAGGGCAGGGTTGTTCTCAGCTTGTAAAATTCATGATCAATAAATTCAAGATTGTTTACCATTTTCTCCTGAATGCTGTTTTCCCAGAGCTAGTAACAATTTATATGAGGTTGGTAAAAATAAAGAATGCTAATTTTTTAAAAAAAATTATCATGATCCTTGTGAAAAGCCTCAGGAAAGAGAAGGCTAGAAAAATAAAATTATGGACCAGTGATTTTAAGTAAAGGATATTTTTACAAGGATCTGCTGGTTAAGTTTGGCTCACTGCATGAAGAATGGGGTAGCTGTGTCTGTTCAAGAGAGATTTTTTTTCAGGATGGAAACTCTTGTTTGGTTAGCATCCTCCAAGGAAGAGACTTCTAGACCCAGACAGCAAAGGGTCAATATGGCTGTGTTTATTTGGCATCTAAAGGCAACACTCACTGAGGCCAAACCCTTTCATTGTGAGGCCAAATTGAGGCCTGTGGGGATAATAGAAGCTTTATCTCTTGACAGTGACATGATCTTTCATTCTCACAATTTCTGTATGTTGGCTGATTTTCCATATGCAGTTATACCAATGAAGCTGAAGTCAGACAGAATGAAAGAGAGGAAATGAAGGGAATATGGTGTTTTCTGGTCTTCAGGCATTCCTGTAATTGATCCATCCAATGCTATATGACACAGATTAAATCTAATTTCATACATGAAAATGGAGGCTCTGAGAGGTTAGGTAATCTGCTAGTTCCCACACATCAGGAAGGTGCACTATGGTAATGACATACAGGAGTGAGAATCAGTACTGTGGGCCTTTCAACCTAATGGCTTGGTCTTTGGAGCTGGTAGATACTTTACCTCAGAAACACATGAGTCCTCTCTACATGGCTGGTCTATTGGACTCTATTCCTGCAAAAGATCAGACCCCAGGGAGCTTATAGTCATGTAAAGGACATGTGGCCATTTTCCTTTGCATGTAAAGCTATATGCACAGGCCTGCGGGCTTCCCACTCCCCCAAATGAACTTGAACAACTCCTTACATCGCAGTTATTTTTTAGAAATGCACTGATCTCAGCCTTTTATCGACTTCTTGCCCAACTCCAGTTTTATTTTCACACTCCTCACATTCCAACATGTATTCCATTTTACTTCAGCCTCCACGTGTAACAACCAACAAATTTGCAAGCATGTCCATGGAAATTCCCAATTAACCCTCAAAGCAACCTTTTGAACTATATTCTGTCTCTGTTCTGCATAGAATAAAACAAGCCGGGATGTGGTAGCTATGGTGTGGCTGGTCTGCACATCCATCTCCACAGTGTGCAGCCGTCACTGAAAACCCATCTGCAGTGTCTTCCCCAGGAAGATCCTCTCCTACCTTGCACGATTTTTGTTGTTGTTGTTGTTTTAATTTTCATTTCTGTGGTCATTCGGACTCACTCTGCCTCTCTTCCCTCAAATTTCTCATTTTTAGCTTTTGGAAATATTACCTTTTTCTTGCCATTTCCCAAGTCAGAGCATTATTTTATACCTAGATTGTTGCAGGGTCCTGGTTGGTTTTACTCCCCTTCTCGTGCCATGTGAGACCTAGATACATACTTTAGCCTTCCTGTATCCTATTGCTGTGCTAAGAAAGGCAAATCTTCCTTTCTGAGCTACCTCTAAATAGTTACCGGATTAAATATTATTCCTAACCTCTTTCCTCGCTCAGTTATAGGCTTTTCATTTTCCTTGCATGGTGTCTGTAATCTTATCTTAGTGTTTAATGCCACTGGTCTTGTTCCAGTCTCACTTGCAGCCTTCCCTCTCTCCATGGCTTCCTAGTCCTATTCATGAAACACAGCCACAGCTTGTGCACTGGCCACTTTATTTATTTTCCCCTCTGTGACATCTCCTATAACTGTTTTCCATAGTGGTTTCTCTCTATTTGACAGTTTAATTGGATACCTTCCATAATAAGAAACCATTGTTTGGGATATGTCAATGCACACAAACCCCAACACCTTTGTGCTCAAAGTTAGATAGCACTAGAGACAAGAGGTAAACACCAAGCATTAATGCAATATACAAATTGGCTTCTAAACATTTAAGCTTCTGCCCATAGTTTAATGCTGTTCTTACCTCTGATCAGAGAAGCTTCTTTTTGTAATTGGCAGTGACCACTGGGGAGACTCAAACTCAAATGATGAGAATTAGGTGACTGTGGTGTACTCATTCTGAAGTGAGACACCTGTGTTAGTCCCTCCAAGCCTCAAGGAACATTGCAGAAAAGGGAATAGAAATAAGAGGATGGGGTGGAGTGCTTTGGATCGCTGTCTTCTGAACATGAAGTGGCCCTTGCATTCATGACCTCACAGAGAATGTCCTTACCTGTACAAGACCTGCACAATATGGGGCCCAGGAACATTCCAGCATGGATGGTGGAAGAGGGTAAAAAAAGCATGAAGATATCAAAATAGAAGAGGGACTAGAAAGAAGGGGTTCAGTGGAAGAGACTTGGGGAGGGGTAAGGGGAAGTAATGGGAGGGAATCATCATCAAAATACATTGCAGACATGTATGAAAAATTTCAGTAAAATGTTAAAGACCAAATTTGATAAAATATGTTTTCTTTTTAATTTAAAAAAATGAAGGCTATCATGCAGTCTGTTAGATGATGATCAATGATGTGGAAGAAAAATAGAGTTTAGGAAGGAATTGGGAGTGCTGGGATTAGGTGGGTTGATTGTGGTTTCAGAGAAGCGAGGCCCCATCTAAAAGATGCCACTTGAGCAAACCTCATGCCGAAGTGAGACAGGCTCACCTTTAGCTAGGCAGAAGAAACTAGTCTGGGTCCAATGAATATTCACTACAGTGACTCTGAAGCTGAAGAGTTTCCAGGGGACCAGTGTGTGTGTGAGTGAGCAGGAAACAGGCAGGTGACAGGAGCTAGCACTGGGAACCTGGAAGGCTCAGTAAGGCCTTCATAGTAGTGAGAACTAACTTACTCCGAAGACTAGCAGAGCATATGCTTTTGGGCGACCATGGTGAAAGCTGGGGTCCTCACTCAATGCTCCTGTCCTGGCCTCTGTGGCGCACACAGAGTTTGAATTCTGTTGTATTTTGAAGGAAGGACTGACAGGATTCCCAGATGAGATTTAAAGGCAGATAATAAAATGGAGAGAGAAGTCAATATTGAATTCAAACTTAAGTTCTATTATATAATGTACTCTTTTATTTATACATATGCAAATAAATACCTTCCAGAAACTTATAGACTTAGGGATAAGGCATGACATACACTTTTAAAAGTTGACTGACATGAAAAAAAGGCATATTTTCTTTTTATTCTCTTTTATTGTGCATGAATGTGTGTTGCATATATGTATGTGTGTGAATGTATTTACCTTTATAAGATCGGGAGTTCCCTTAAAACAATGATCTGGTCTCTCCACAAATTGTTCGCAGGGTTCTTGCGGAGGGCTGATTGCCTTGCACCTTGAAGCTGAATGCGGCTGGAACACTTCAGGGTAGTGAATGAGTGCTCAGGCTGGGCAATCTCGAATAAGTTACAGAAGCTCTCTGTGAATTTCTCACATTTACATAGTTTCCTCGTATTTATCATGAGTGAACTACTGAGTGTAAACTCCTCAGATCATTGCCCAGCACATACTAAGTACTCCAATAAGTACTTACCATCGCTTTGTATGTGCTCAGGAAAAAAAAAAAAACATAGTAGAAGGATAATCTTACTTTCAGGTGACTCCTCCTATCCCACTCCTTCACTATCCATGTCCCAAGCTTGTGAGAATGCATGGTTAGTAAATGCCAGTAAGATCCCATAGTAAGCCTTGCCTTCAAGATGGTAATTAAAAAATAACAAAGAGCTGCACTGCGGTCAGCCTCAGTGCCACCTCTCTATAGAGGTGGTGGTGGAGGTGGTCAGCGGCCTTTCTAGGTGCATTTGATTGACAGACTGGCAAATAGCATTTAAATATCTAACACATATAAAGATGGGTGTTTTCTTATTATTTTTAGCTTAAATTGTTGAATGTGTATTAAAATGAGAAAAATAATTTTCAGGATAGATATGATTTTGCAAGTACATAAAAGCAAGGAGATCACATCAAGGAGGGAATAATATTTTTTGCCCAAATACAGGAAATTACTATTTTCCCCTCCGTGTTTATATTTTGATACCGAATATCTCTTTTTTCCCCCTTGTGTGCGTTTGTTGTTCCTTTTATCCCTTGTGCAATCAGAAGCTCCTCTGGCCTCCCAATCCAGGCAGGAGTAGTGCACCTCTACTCTGGAACTCACACAGGTTCTTAGTGTCAGAGGAGTTTGAAGAGCAGCTTGATTCGGCTTTCATCCTGCCCGGCACTTCAGTGAGGCACTCAGGCTGTGTCTTAGCTCAGGGTTCCCAATCCATTCTCTCTGTCCTCCATGGCCATGCATACCGAGGCTGTTGATGAATAACAAGGAAATGTTGACCAAGGAAGATTTAGGATTCACTTGGCAGAGCATTATTTGACAGCATCATATAATCAGACCATACCACGTGGCATGCGGGTCAGAGCATCAGGTGGTGTTGGAAGGCAGAGGCTGTTCCTAGGCCTGGATCATGCAGTGCTGGGCTGGTTACAGCCATCCATGGGGACAAGTGCAAAGTCTTTAATGAGAATGTACTCTCCCAACTATTCTCACAAGGTGCTCTGTGGTCTGCAGATATAGTTATTAAAGTATGTTGAATATTGAGTATGTTAAATATAAGTATATTAACTTTTTGAGGGATGTAATAATAGTACAGATAATTGTCTTTATGCCCATGCTCAATTTTCTATTTTAATATGGAATATAGATAGTTATAGCAAATGGAGAGTAAACTTTTGGTCTTATTAGTATGTGTTTGATCATATAATTTTGGCTTCTGTTTTTCTAGGCTTGTTTTATATTACCTAATGGGTACAACTTACCCACATGACACATTTATCCAGAAGGTTGGACCATAGTTGATTTTCTGTCAAGTGACTCTGACCCAGCCATTGAACCTTGTGATAAATTAATGACTTATCATCATTAGAAATAAGACTGTCAGCATCACTAGTAATTAATATTATGAGCATCCATAAAAGAATATAAATGAAATGGCAAAAGACGTAGTTGGGATTGAATAGAACAGCATTTCTATAGTGACACCATAAAGAGACATACATAAACTATGATTATGCTGGTTATGCATTTTTGGTAGAGACTCATCAGTGGTCAAAGAGGCCATTCCAAAATGTTTCCATAAGTGAAGCCCTTTAAAATAAATCTCGTAGTTGGAACTCTTAATTGTGGTGAGCTATGTAAATAATTAGAAATGGCCCTGGGGAGATGACTCAGTTGGTAAAGTGCTTGAGTCCTGAAAGCATAAGCCCTTGATTTTGGATCCTTAGTACCTAGAAAAAATGCTGGCCATGGTGGCATGTGACTGTAACCCCAGATCTGGGAAGGTGGAAACAGGAGAATATGGGACATGCTGGCTAGCTATTCTAGGTGAGTCAGTAAATCCTAGGTTCAGTGATAGACCCTGTGTTGCAGTCAGCTTTCTAGTTGCTGTGCAGAAAGAACCCAAACAAAAGCGGCTTGTGGAGGAATGGGTTTATTTGGCTTACGGACTCAAGGGGAGACTCCATCCTGGCAGGGAAAATGATGGCATGAGCAGAGGGGTGGACATCACCTCTGCCACAACACTGGAAACAGCGGCAGGAAGGTGTGCCAAATGCTGGCAAGGGGAAGCTGGTTTATAATCCCCATAAGCCTGCCCCCAAAAACACAGCTCCATGGAGGTTATAAAATCCAAACTGCCATCAGCTGAGGATCAATTACCAAGAACACATTCGTTTGTTTGTGGGGGACACCTGGATCAAACCATGACACACTGTCTTAAAAATAACCAACAGGTAGAGGGACAATTGAAGACAATACCTGATGTCAACCTTTGGCCTCTACACACACACACACACACACACACACACACACACACACACACACACCATGGACATACAAGATTATCAGAGGCATGGCACCCCTCAGTAACAACACACTTGGGTCAGGAGAACCTGGCTGAAGACTAGGCTATCCATGGTCCCCTACCACAAAGACTGATCCAGACAGCCCATGGAGGAGGATATCCAGCTGACTGGGGATGGGGAGGCGGGGCAATGAGGAATTGGGGATAACAACTTGTTGGCCCACTAAACAATGTAACTCATATGGACAATAAAAAAATAATTTGAGAGCTGGAGAGATGGCTTAGCAATTAAAGGCACTTTCTTGCAAAGCCTAATGGCTTCTGTTCGATTCCCCAGTACCCACGTAAACCCAGATAAGCAAAGTGGTACATACATCTGGAATTTGTTTGCAGTGGCAAGAGACCCTGGTGTGCCATGCCCATATTCTCTCTCTCTCTCTCATCTCTTTTTCTTAAATAAAAAAAACATTAGAAATAATTTGATAAATATATATAATAATTAAGCAACCAGTAACTTTTGTCGAAAGTCCTTCATACATTCTAGAGCAATTAGGATAAAAGAGGCATTTTATGACATTTCAAGTATATAATTTCCTTAATTAGGAGAATACATGCCAATGTTGCTTACTGTTTAGCACATATTAATCATAAAAATGGCAGAATCTATATGCTATATGTTGAATGATATCTTAGTTTTGTGTATGACTTAAGTATAAAACCCATATAACATAGTTAAAACAGCAGTCCCAAATCATTTTTTCTAAAATTATTTGAATAAAAACTAAATTATAGTTATACTAATTATGGATTTAAATTACATGCTGTTCTGAAGAAAAGATTCCATGTTGGTATCTTTTACATGAATGTCTGAAATTTTCTTTTAAATGAGCAGTGACAAAGATTAATATTCTTTCTCATTAATTGTAATATTCTGGACTCATTGGATGAACCTGCCTCACCCTTGAAAGGAAAAGATTTAAATTTTCATTTTGAAATTATTCTCAGTTAAACAAGTGTGAGTCACAAAGCAAGGTATTAGAAGTCACTGTATTAATCGGAGATGAAGCTCAATGGTAGAGTGTTAGCCTAGCATATTCAAGGCCTTGGGGTCAATCCTTGGTGTTTTTCAGGATACAACGAGAGAGATGTGGCCCATCTAACCTTACCAACCAACCTTAGGCCGATGGATGAGATCCTGACAAGAGAGGAGCCACCACAGTCATATCAGGGAGGATCCATAGGGAACTCAGCAGACAATGAATGATGAACAAGGGACCTATAACCACAGTAATTCAATCAACACAGGATAGGCCATTGA
>PVHP010018876.1:0-32594 GCA_004024765.1 Zapus hudsonius
CATGACAGTATGCTATTAATTAAGCTTGTATTTTTTCCCTCGCACCCTTCATTGTTCATGAATGCCTTCCTTTCTTTTCTGACATTGTATATAGTGATGACACAGTTGACATGAGACTCCATCTTGCTCTGTCAGGACACAGCTCAGGCAGCTAAATTTGGCAACTAAGTACAATGCCCCTCTGAACAAAGCAAGCATTGTCTCCTGCTGGGTTCTTGTGTGAATACCATCCTGAACTGGGTGTTTGTCAGTGTGGTGAAGTGCTCTAGGATTTTGTACTCAGTCTCTTTATTTCCTTCCTCCTAAAAACTCAGGAGTGTTTCAGCTATACATGAGTGGATGAAAATGGTGACTGAGCGATCACTAATTTTTTAAATGCACATGTCTCTGCTACAGCAATCTGAGTGGAAGACTAAAAGGGCAGGTGTGTCTTCTTAGGAATCCGTTTTATAGATTTTTTTATGTGTGTACAGAAGATTATCTGGAAAGCATATATCATTATTAAAATGTAATCAATAATCTATTTGTTAATCTCCCACCCTCATTTTAAGAGGACAACTTGTATCCTTGGGATGAATCTTTCACAATAACTTTCCAAGTTACAGCTACAAAGAGTTCTGCAAAGGATAACTTCAGGTGAGTGAATTGATAAACTGTTGGGCTTGAACAGCTGCCAGATGTTGGCTTGTTCTAGAATTGATTTATTAAACATACAGTTAGTCCCAAGGCAGGGTTTCTGAGGACGAGGTATGCTCAAAGCTCTACTAAATGCTGTTTTCTTCTGAAACTTTGGCTTTTTTTCATCATTTTCAATGACATTACACTTATCATACCTGTATTTTATAGCAAGGGAGAAATACATTTGTTCCAACTACTCATCTGTCATGGCAGACAGAGTGTGGGCTGTAGTTACCTTTGAATAAATACAGTGATGGTGAAAGAAGGTGTGATCCCATATTCCTCCAAAGGTAATATTTTTGAGTACTTCAGAAACCTCTGCTTACAAAAGATATGTTGTTGGGAAAACATTGAGATCTCTTAATGCTACATTTTCTAAGCATTTTATCACACTGGGCAAGTGGAAGGAGACCTGGGCTGTGTTGTATACTTGTTGTATAGCTTTAAAAAGTCAGTATTTCCAAACATATATTTCCTTTCCCTCACCTTCCCTTCATTTCTCTTCCCTTCTCAGTTCCTGCTACCTAGCCTTCCTTCCTTCTTTCCTTTCTCCCTCCCTCTATCTCTTCCTTTGTTCCTTCCTTCCTTCCTTTCTTCCTTCCTTCCTCATGCTATGTATTCAACCACGGTTCCAACGAATACTAAATATTTCCTCTACCACTGAGTTATGCCTCTACTCTCTCCCTCATTTTAAGGGATATCATTATTTTTTAAAAATATAGATTTATCTGCAAGCAGAGAGAGATGAAGAGAAGAGAGACAGAGAGAATGGGCACATAACACATAAGGGCTTCCAGCTGCTGCAAACGATCTCCAGATGCATGCTCCACTTTGTGAATCTGTCTTTATGTGGGTACTGGGGAATTGAACCCTGGTCATCAGACTCTGCAGACAAGCACCTTAATGGCTGAGCCATTCTCCAATGGCTGGAGCCAATCTCTCCAGCCCTGAGATATCCTGATTTTCAATTGCCACAGTTATAGTAGAAATTGAATGAAATTATGTGTGGAAAAACTTGGAGAAGTAGATAATTCTAATCAAAGATCAGACATAAATGTGTTTGAAACTCTTTGATACCAAGAAGAATGAATTATTCTCTCTTTCTCTCTCTGTCTCTTTCTCTCACTCACTCTCTCTGGAAAATAAATATTATTAAAAAGTAAAATTAATGATAATGAAATATATGTACCATAACCTGGATAGTATTGAAAGAAAATATTTTGAGAGCATCTGATATTTGAGAAAGATATACACATGAAAAGTAAAGGTCATATTTTGAAATTGTGAACCTTATTATCATTTTAAAACACTGAAATTTTACTCCGTACTATGATACCTTTATGGACCAGAGTTTACAAGATCATTCTGACAAGCACAAACAAAATGACGATACCCACTTCACACTTTCATTTTGTTTAATAGACATAATTATGGCTGGTTTAGAAGGAACAAGCTCCTGAAAATTTAAATACTTTGTTGTCTAAAAAGGCACTCATACAGATGTTTTTCTTTATACATGTTTTTTTTCCTTGCGAACTGAAAGACTTAGCATTTAAAAACACCAGGAAACACATTTTCTTCCATTTCAGCTGCTAGAATACGCATGAGAATCCTGTGGAAAACGGTTCTGCATTTTGACAGATAAAAGGGAGTTTAGACAAGGCACTGAAAATGAAAATTGCTTTCAAATAAGTCAACTTAGTGAGTTAGAGCATAGTGTGTCATGTGGGGAAAGTACCTACAATATTTGATGGTGTTTTATCTTTAAATCTTATTTCCTCAATAATCAAACTCACTTTTCAGCATTGCGACCATTATTATTGTACTGTCACAATGGATCCTGGGAGATAGTTGCGTCTGCTTGGAATTGGGTACAACATCTGTGCATCCAGGTGATCTGTGAGGTGACAAGAAGCTCCAACATAGCTGTTGTCCCAGGAGCCTATTCTCAGAAACCCAAAAAAATGCAAAGTATTAAAATAGTAACACTGAGACAGGATACATTTAAAAAATGGATGTAGACTGTTCTTAAGAGAGTTTAAAGTTGAAAGCCATTAAAACATCCCACTACCAGTGAACTTCAGAGAGGCTACACCCAATAGAATCTTGCCAAATTAGCAATATGTGTCTCATTTAACCTATGTCATTAAGAATCCTAATCTAGACACCTAGGGAGATTGCTCAATAGTTAAGGAACTAGTTTGCAAATAAAAAAGCCTACCAGCCCAAGCATTCCCCAGCCACACAAATGAAACTTGATATATATTCATTAGTAGCAGAAAGAGTTCATGTGCTCATAAATAAACACACACACACAACTTTTTTTAAAAAAAATCTTTAACAAAAGAATCATAATCTCCATATGTGTACTCCATTAAGATCTCAGAACCCACATGCACCAGAAATCAGATGTCTATTGCCATATACATTTTTAATATATATTTATTGTTCACAATGAGTTACATTATTCAGTGTGCAAACAATGAGTTGTTATCCCCAATTCCCCAATGCCCCCCTCCCCATCCCCAATCAGCTGGATATCCTCCTCCGTTGGTCCTCTGGTTCAGTCCTTGAGGCAGGGGACCATGGATAGCCTAGTACTCAGCCTGGTTCTCCTGGCCCAAGTGTGTTGTTACTGAGAGGTGCCATGCCTCTGGATAGTCTCCCCCACCACTGCTCTCACAATCTTTCCACCCCCTCTTCCACTCAGTTCCCTGAGTCGTGGTGGGTGAGTATTAAGGCTGCTTTAATGTTGTGAGCTTAGGGGTCTTTGTGTCGAAAATCATTAGTTTCTGTCAACTTGGCTTATCCTATGTTGATTGAATGGCTGTGGCTGTGGGTCCCTTGTTCATCCAGTCATTCTCTGTGGGGCTCCATATGGCTCCTTTACGGTATGACTGTGGTGGCTCATCTCTTGCGAGAATCTCAGCTATCAGCCTACGGTCAGTTGGTAGGGTTAGATGGGCCACAACTCTCTAGCTGCATCCTGAAAAATACAAACACAATCTCCATTGGAGAGTGAGATCAGTATAGGTTAACAAATATACACAATTCTGGATTACCTAGATTCTATTTTCAGTAGCCTCCCCATCAATCACTCCCATAGTGCATCTTGTCTTGGGAGCCCAAGAGTATGGGATCCGGTGCCTATGGCCCTGAATCCCAAGTTCCAGACAAGGGCTCCCCCTCACTAAGTGGAATATTTGGCCAAATTTAAAAGCTGTTGATTGTCTACCCCAGGCCCAGGCTCCTCCATTGCACTAGTGCTCCTTTCTTGGTTCGCTGTTCTCTCTCAGTAGGAGGTATGGTCAGCCAACTCATGGCCACAGTCTGTGTTGCATGCCAGTGGTTGAGCAAAGTGACCCATGAGGTTCCAAAAACAAAACAGAATTCTGTCAAGCTCTTGAATGACTTCCCCAGGCCTGAGGCAAAACCCTGTTGCTGAAGAAACCACAGAATGCCATCAATCAGCATCGAGAGACCCTTCAAGGTCCGGATGGTAGTTAGTGCAGTGCTGGAAGGCACTGCACAAGCTGCCAGGGGAAGCTGATCAACAACACAGGAGTAAACAGAGACCACTGACATGAAAAAAATTTATTTTGATTGCTATTTACTTCCTAGAAGTGTGAGAAGTCTAAAGTTGGTCTATATCTTCTTAGGATGTCTCATTGATAAATAGGCAGGAAGTAGAAGTGAAACCTGGTGAGGTTGATTCCGATGTGTAAGAAAACTACTGCCTCACACCCCAAACCTTAGGGCTGGATTCCAGGGTGAACACAGATGAAGTGAAAAATAAATTCATATTCAGCATTCCAGGGTTACCTTAGGCCTCTGAATAGTTTACATGATTAAATTTCTTCTGAATTTTCTACATAATGATTTTCTACTTTATTTCACATACATATGCCTGGCCAGAATCCAAGAATAGTTGGTTCAGATAATTATCTGAAGTATCTTAGAACCATCAGTAATTGCATGGAAATTCATATTTTGAAATGTGAGTAATTACATGCACAGGTATCAGGAAAATATGTGAACTAAAGTTCTCATTTGAACAGATTATAAATAATTGCCCCAAATTACACTAATCTTTTCTAACCTGAACGGACCACGTGTTCAGGTCTAGTCCATCACAAGCTGAGCCTCAAGGACTGCTTTCAACAACTAAAATCCTGATGAACTTCTTCTTCCCCGGTTGTTTTATTAGCCCATGTGTCTCCCCTCCTGCTCACTGAACTTCTACCCTCTTCCCCAAGCGCACACACCTCCTTCCTCCTCTGCAACATTTCTTTGTCTCTGTGAAATCTCATTTGTGTCTCTGATAGGATGCACAGTCATGGTACACATTTTTATTTTGCCACTTTTTAAAAGTTTTATTTTCATCATATTTATTTGAAAGCAAAGATATAGAAGAGAAACAGACAGAGAGAATAGGCACGCCAGGGCCACTGCAAACAAACTCCAGATGTATATGCCACTTTGTGCATCTGGCCTTCTGTGGGGACTAGATCATTCCTAAGACTTAACACATTACATAAATGAAAGCCTATTAATTTGAGGTACAGGGGTACATGTAGGAATACATATCACATGTCCAGCCTGTGTATATTCCCTTTCTTACCACTGATGAACATTTTAGCATTCTTTTCATGGACTATGTGTTACAATATCTCTCCTGATTATGACTTGCTCTTTCTTCTAAACAGAAGGATTTCATAAGATATTTTCTCACACTCATAAGCATTCCTTCAACCTTTAAAGGTTCCCTGGTCCTTGAACAAAATATACCCTGTTTCCTCGGTAAAGTTTTCTTGAACCACCAAATTATGAACATACTTTTTTCCAACCGTAGGCTGCATTGCCATTTAATCTTCCGTAAATTCTTCTACTTTTTTTTAGCAGATTGTCTACTGTGTTTGTAAGAGATGGCGCAATAGTGGCATCAAAACCTAGGGGGGTAATCAACAGCTTTCAAATTGGCCAAGAAATACACTCAGTGACAATAAACCCTTTTCAGGAATTGGGATCCAGGGCAAAACCCTATGGAGACCAAAAACTTGGGTTCCAAGGGGAACATCCCACTACCAGAGAACTTCAAAGAGGCTGCACCCAATAGCATCTTGCTAAATTAGCAATGTGTCTCACATTTAACCTATACTGATCTCACTCTCCAGTGGAGATTCTGTTTGTATTTTTCAGAAGGCAGTGAGAGAGCTGTGGTCAATTGAACTCCACTAACAAACCTCAGGATGATGGCTGATATCCCGGCAAGAGATGAACCACCCTGGGCCTGTCATGTAGGCCCCAAATGGAGCCTTTGAGAAAATGTCATGATAAACATGAGACCTATCACCACAGCAAGTCAGATAACCCAGAATAAGTCAAAGAGACAGACACCAATGATATCCAACACAAACCAAAACAGAAGTCCAGAGACACTTAAGATCTCAACAATAAAACGGACTAATAACTCACCCATCATGTCTCAGGGAACTGAGCAGAAGAGGGATCAGAAAGATTGTAAGAGCCATGGTGGGGGAGAGTATCCAGATACATTGCTCCCCTCAGTAATAACACACAAAGGCCAGGGGGACTGGCTACCTGCTGAGCTACTTATAGCTCCCTACCCCAGGGACTGATCCAGTACGTTCACGAGGAAGGTCCCCAGTGGGGTGGGGACAGGGAGGAGTATAATGGGGCTACCATCATATAATTTGCTTATGCAATGTATGTAATTATGAATAATAAAGGAAAAATAAAATAAACCTAAAATGAAAAAAAAGTAGCTGAACTTCAGGTTTTTTTTTTTTGTTGTTAGAATTCATCCTATCCACTTCTCTACATGTCTACAATCTTTATTGAAGTTAGCATTCTATGGGAGATATTATGGCATCAATTGTCACTTTTATATATCTGTATACCATTTAGAAATAACGAAGTACTTGAGGAACAGATTACCCATACCACTTCAGGGACTAACAGTAGGTTTCCCACAGTAGATATCCAGTGAATGTGGGCAGTTGTGATGGCAGCTTTTTGTATAATGGTATGTCTAGATGAAAAGAATTAAAACTTATTTGTTTTCTTACATAACACTATCACCCAGTTTTGGGAAAAGTCACTTGAATTAACTTAATTATATCTTGATGACAGTCAGCCAGCATTTATCAGTTGAGTCGATGTTGGAGATTAGGATACTCTAAAAGCTTTCTAAATCAATAAAAGCTTTCTAAATCAATTTATTTAATTAATGGAAATCAAATTTACAATAGAATGCTTCTATTTATTTTTTTGGTATGTGTTGTAGTTACCCCACCAAAAGCAGCTGATTGGAGGAAAGTTTTCATTTTGGCTTAGTCTCAAGCAGAAGCTTCATGATGGCAGGAAAAGCATGGCAGGAGCAGAGGCTGGACATCACCTCTTCCACTACAGATAGCAGAGGGAGAGTGAGACAAACTAACACTGGCAAGCCAGGGGCTGATCATCCTCAAGGTGCCCTCCAGTAACACACCTCCTCCAACAGTTCCACTCTCCAAGTTGCCATCAGCTCGGGACCAAACATTCAAAACACGAGTTTATTGGGAATGTCTGATTCATATCACCACAGTTTACTATGGTAATTTTCAGATTCATGTTAATTTAAATTAAATGAAACATACCTCTGCCATTGTCATGGTTTGATCCAGGTGTCCCCCACAAACAAATGAATGTGTTCTGGGTAATCGATCCTCAGCTGATGGCAGTTTGGATTTTACAACCTCACTGGAGCTGTGTTGTTGGGGGTGGGATTTTGGGGGTTATAAGCCAGCTTCCCTTTGCCAGTGTTTGGCACACCTTCCTGCCACTATTTCCAGTGCTGTGGCAGAGGTGATGTCCACTCCTCTGCTCATGATGGACTCTCCCCTTGAGTCCTTAAGCCTAATAAACCCATTCCTCCACAAGCCACTTTTGTTTGGGTTCTTTCTACGCAGCAACTAGAAAGCTGACCACAACAGCCACGAGTTGCTGGTTTTCCCTAGTACACAAGCTGATAGCTTGACACAGAGAAAACAAAAGGCTGATATATTTCCTTTCTCTGAGACAAGTAATTGTCAAAATATGAATATGAATCTTGACTAGTATATTAAATAGTGAAATTCATGAAATTCCAATAATATTTACTTTCTATCACACAGTTTCATTTCCTGATAGTACACAATACATTAGGATATAGTGATATGCATTTATCTGCCTTGATGGCGAACAAAAAAAATTGAGATAGTTTCTGATAAAACACATGACTAAACAGTAAATACTAACCCCATGAGGAGGGCCCCATAGGTTGGTGAGAAAGAGAAGGGTAATGGGGGTACCATCACAAGATTTGCTCATACAATGTATCTAATTGTTGACAATAAAGATGTTAAAAACAAAAAAAGTAAATACTAGCTGTACAGACAAGCTGAATAATTTTCTCTTTGTTTTGCTTGGGAGAATAATCATTTCAATTAATTTTACATTTTGTTTGGAAAATCATGCACATAAATTCACCTATCTAATTGGAGCCACGAAGACACTCTTTAAAACTCTAGAAACTAATTGTACTATTTTTATATTACAGGAGAACTTATGAAATCACAGACAAGTAACTTCATCTTCAAAGCTCAGTTGGTTCATTTAAACTTAAGGGTAAGAATATTTATCTATCAAACTCTTGTGAAGATCAAATTATGTCTTAATATTTGCAGCATATTTAGAATGCTGTCAAACCTAGATTCCAACTATCATTAACGAATTTTTTAATACCACTCAAACTATTGGGATGAGGATTCATTTATACTTATTTGCATAATGGGATGACAATTTCAATTAAATGATTTGGTGATTTCTCAACAGCAGCAGTAAAATTTGCAAGGAAAATACTTTTGGGATGCCTTCTAGGTTTTCAAAAAGTGAGCATAAGTTAGAGTTCTGTAGGTGAACACTTATTCAAAAATGATGCATGTGGAATAATAAACAGGGCTTCAAATAGCCTTTGAATTTTCTATAACCACAGTGTCTGCCACTAGAGTTTGAAAATTTGGCCATTCCACAGATAGTCCTCATGAGCTCAATGACAAGATGAGTGATGTCATACGACTGTAGCCTCTGAAACCTTTTGGTGGTTCATCTCTGCTTGTCAATTTGACAGGATTTGGAATCACCAGGAACACAAATCTTTTGGCACATCTGAGAGATTTTCTTGATTAGTTTGGGAATGGAAGACCCATTGTCATTGCAGTGGTTCCATCCCATGGATTGAGGGGTCCTCGACTGTATAAAAACCAGGAAGGTAGATAAGCACAAGCATTCATTGCTGATTGCTTTCTCACTGTGGACTGAATGAGACCAGCTGCCTGGAGCTCTGTTGGGCCCCAGTCTAACTGAGCAACCTTAAGCTAACTTTTAGAATTTGGAATAAAGCCATGAGTGGTGACACATACCTTTAATCCCAGCACTCAGGAAGCAGTGGTAGTAGCTGATAAGCCTTTGATCCTGCTTGTTGAATTCTGTGTAGCTGATAAGCCTTGTTCCTGCTTGCTGAGTTTCATTTTACTGGCAATAACCCCACCTCCTGAAAATGAACAAACTACCCTGCTGATTGGCTATAAAACAATGCTCCCTAAGGAGGCATACTTTGCTCTGCTGTACTCTGCTGATTGGCTCTCGCCAAAAAGTTTGAATCTTATTGCTTGAGAGAAATAGGGTGAACAATGCAGTCTTGAGTTATAAAAGGGCTTTGGGTGCTCAAATAAAATGAGATTTGCCTGACAATTCTCCCAGTCGCAGGTGTCTGTCCCACCGTACATCTCACCTCTCCTAGATCAAGTCCTTTCTTTTGCAGGCCTGTGAGACTTGGGATAACCGCAGGGGGTCAGGGGTCTGTGACCCCCCCCAACAGAGCTCCTGCCACCATGTCTCAAATTATAAGGCTTTGTTGTTTTAATACAAAAAGAAAAAGGAACAGGAATGGGTCTGGCTGGAGTTTTCCCAGGGCAGCTTCTGGTCCCCGGGGCGCCAGTGCCAGAGGGGGAGGGGCTGGGCCGGCTGCTGTCCCTGGCCAGGTGTGCTGCTGGCCGGCTAGCACCGGGGCCTGCTCCATAACTGCGGCACGGTGGGGACCACAAGGAGGGAGGGAGCTGGCCTGCTCCTAGTGGGCGGGGACCCAAAACCAGGCACCCATGGAGGCATGTCCATGGGCCTAAGAGCCTGTGGAAGTGTCATAGCTCTGTGTGTGTTCAGCTCTGGAAGCATGGCTTCCTAGGGGAAACACGGTTCCCCATGTGTTACAGCACAGTAATGGGCAAAGACCCGGGGGAAAAGCATGACCAGTAATTCCATGACAAGAAATCCCATGATAAGAAATCTCAATCTCATTTTTATGTAGCAGCATCGTGGGTTAAATAGAAATTGAGGAGGAGGGAGGGAAAGAAATGGACAATGGAGATTTACAGAAATCAGCAACCTGTGAATACCTGCTTTGCATATGGACGTAAGCTTGGGCACATATCAGATGGTGGGGGTAGAGGAACTGCCACCTTCTAGGCACAGCTGGGGTGCAAACCTGGGTCCATGTGGCATGCTTTTTTGGGGGTTGGGAGTCTCAGAGTTGAGGGTGGAGATATGGAAACGCCTACCAGGGTTAGCCACCAGGGTTTCTGACCTCATTCAACACCCTCTTAACCCTTTGTCCTCTGTGCCCTCCTTAAGCAATACCAAGGCTTGAAGCTGGTATCTGAGGTAGACAAACATTGTGGGGACTTTGTCAATACATAACCTGTGAATGCTGTTATAACTCCAGATGGTGGTTGAATTGAATTTGGATTACAGAAAAATATGTCGATGTCAAGGAATTTGCTTCAGAGTAAGAATAAAATAAAATTATGTTAAAAAAATCAAACAATCTTACAGTCTGTGTACCTCATCAAATATACCACTGAAAGAAGAATTTATAAGAAGTAAACATGTGGGAAATATACTTGTATGCGTAAAGCAATATTGATTGGTGATAAAGGGTAAAATCTATTAGCAATTCTAACTAACCCTGTGTGTACCTGAACCTAGTCAAATGGACACAAAACAAGCTCTCACACAGATTATATGCAACATAATAGTGATAATTACATTCATGAGAAACTTCTGTAGATATCATTATGTGCTAAATAATCTACATATGCAATGATATTGATAAACACATTTCAAATTGAGAATAACTATAGCAAAATTAAATTGATTTAAGTTATGATATCATTTTATTACTGGTTATGAGGTATATGACTTTATATGAAAAATTAGAATAATGAAAAGTGACGTTTGAGACTAGTGACATATGGTCTCTTTTTAGAGAAGCATTTAAAGTGATTTTCTAGTCACCTTCATTGGTGGAACAGGGGGCCAGTGAACCTAGGGGAGGTAATGTGTGATTGTATGATGTCATCATTACATCATGTGGAAGGATTCCAGCTCAGTTGAAATTGTAGGCCTAAGTAATAGAAGTCTAGAGGTTGCTGTAGAGAAACCCCTATGTAGCTGATATCAAAACAATGCTGCATATTACTAGCCGAGGAAAGTGAGTGAATCTTCTTAGTGATTGACAGAAATGTACAAATGCAGTAGCAAAGCCTGATGGCTCAGAACATTATACAGGATCAATGAATTCACCCAGAAATTAGATTGTGAAATATAGGTAGGAAATAAACTATGAGTATGTCATCTACAAATGCAAATGTACTGTTTCCCTTCATGTCTCTTCATGTCTACCTCGGACACTACCATAGTTACTTTTCTCACTCCTGACAGATGTAACATAAGGACAAAAGATTCAATATGGATCCTGGTTTAAGACCCTCCAGTTCATGGTGGCAGGGAATGCCTGGCAACCTCCAGGAGGCAGGACCATGCAGCTGGGACTCTTGGCATCTGAGCATACCAGAAAGCAGAGAGCAGGGGCTATTGGTGCCCACCTTGCATCCTTGTTTTCTTCCCCTTTTATTCAGTTTGGACCCCAGCCTAAAGGACAGTGCTGTTGGCATAAAGGGTGGGTCTTACCTCCTCAGTCACACCTCTCAGGAAATGTCCTCAATGACACATCTGAAGGTGCATCTCGTAAGTGGCTCCAAATCCAGGCAAGAGGACAGTGAAGGCCATCCATCACAGCCAATCCTCTAGGGGATGATATGAGGACAACGCATGCTGTTAGTGGTAGCCTGATTCTTGACAGAGGAGTCTACTTGAGGGCTAGGGGGTCCGCCCACCACTAACTCTTCTGTAATCATTAGCTTTCTACCCTAGTGATATTGGACTAAAGGTATTGCACTTGAAAATGAGGCATATATTATTGTTGTTACTCATATTTTCTTGTTAACAAATAGAGTCATTTAAGGATAATTGCAAGATGGAATCATGTGGTTCAAAGGGTTCACACCTTGTGGATGACCTCCCCTTTTAAATCACGACAGCTCAGTACTGCTCTAACTGGGGGAGCCTTCCTGGAGGCACCATCAGTCAATTGTATGCCAGATGGGAAAATGCCTCCCAGTATATTACTCTGACCAGCTTTTTCCACCCTCTAACAATAGAAATCTTTATATTTCAGCCACAGTTTCTCTACCATGAGTTCCTAGAATATACTCAAACAATACTGGACATTTGCTAGTATGTAGTTGTTGATATTGGGTTATTTGAATACTAAGATAACCTTGTATTTGTATGTGTATATAGAGATATAGACATATCTGCATATACATATAGATGTAGATGTTACAAATATAGATGTAATCTATTTAAATACTTACATTTATTTGGAATATTACTAGATCCATTCCACAATTTGGAAAGCAGTAAAGGAAGATAAAACTGTCTAGGCATCACACAACTCATCAGTGAGGCAAGGGGTAATGTAGAGTTCTATGTAATTTCAAGGTCAAGGGACTGTCTAACTTTTGTTTATTATCATAAATCTATCACATAACTATCTATCATCTATGTGTATATTGCTCTATAGAACCCACAGATAAATGAGAAATCCAATCAAAGAGGCCGAGTACAACCTTCTAGATAATCACAAACTAATGACTTAGAACCAACCAGTTCTGGAAACTTCTTTTTCTTCTGGATTTTCTAATAGCTTAAATGCTCTATTTTATTTTTAAAATTAATATATTTGGCAGAGAAAGAGAGGGGGAGATAAAGAGAGAAAGAGAGAGAGAGAGAGTAGGCAGGTTAGGTTCTCTTGCACTGCAATCAAATGCTACATGTCTGTGCCACTCTGTGCACTTGGTATTATTTGGATACTGGCAAATTGAACCTGGGCTGGCAGATTTTTGCCAGTAACAGCCTTTAAATATTGAACCATCTTCCTAGTCCCCAAACTTCCATTTTAAAATAAATTTAAACCTCCCTACTTATAATTTCTAAGTTTTAGGCATTGTGTTTCTCTGTAAAAAATCTTTTTTACCTGAATATTAAAATTTAGGTTTAAACTTACATGTAGTGATTTGAACCCTATTAAATATCTCAAGTACTTGAGGATGACCCGTTTTGATTGGGAAGGAATATCATTATTAATCCCATTGCATTAAAAATAAAATACCAATCTTATCTGAATTTCTTTTAAAATAATATTTGAGATGCAGCTTAATAACCTATAATTTCTTCCAGGTTGTCAAGATCATTAAAATCATACCTACTTTTGTTAAGTAATTAAAGAATGTCATTTGAGGCAGGAGAATAAAACCTGAACAATGTACACTTTGACATTCCTTCTAAAATATTACATATTTCATTTTTCCTTTATACTGTGAAAATTCAAACACTCTGCTAAAACTGTTCTCTTCATTTAAAGATATTGTTTGAAAAAAAGTCAGCAAACTGCAATAGTGGTTCAGGATTGGAGTTTTTTGTTTTTGGTTATATATTACTCAGCCCATTATGTAGTTCTTAAAAAAATAAATTTATAGCTAAGGTTTGCTCATTTATGATGATAGATGTAGTTGGGGGTAAAATGATAGTAGCTGTGAAGGAACTGAAGCTGAACAACCTCCCTCCCTCCCTTCATCTCTCGCTTAGAACTTCCCTCCCTGTCTCCCTTTCTCTTCTGCTTATACATTATTTTCCTTCTCTTGTATTTTTTTGGCATTGCTTCATGGTTTAATTCAAGATCAAGTCTTTTTCATTTTCATTGCTTCATTTCTTTTGCACACACATGAGCGAGAGAGAGAGAGAGAGAGAGAGAGAGAGAGAGAGAGAGAGAGAGAGAGGTAAGCACTGCATTAGTATCCCTTTAAATTGAACAGGGGATTATTACTTGAAGATCATGAACAAACCTGAGCTGCATCAAGTACAGTCATTAGGTACTGCTCCATTAACTGTTTGTTTGCATTGGAGGAGCCTGCTGAGCCCAGGCACTCAGCTTTCAGCAGTGACCAGCCTCAAATTTATGCCAAAGTCAGACTAAGGGTATTGCTGTGGTCAGTTATTACCCCTTGATATTCATACTTTTTATGTGTTCGTTTTTAAAGACTTATCAGTATTATTTTTCAGTAGTTGTGAAATTTTCCAACCATAGTAATCTGAAATAATTCTTTCCTCAAAAGTCAGTTTCCTTGATGTGTGGATACATATTTATATCATAGGCATGCACACATGTGTAATGCAGGCCAAGGATGTAATTGTGTGTGTTCTCTGATGGAGGCTACATGCTTAAAGTACTTATCAAATAGCAACTTTGACAAATGGTGCTTATTTTATGTATAGCCAGAAATTCCAAGCACAACACGAAAGCTCCCCTGTTTGCTCAACACTTCATAGAAAAATTTGTCCAATTCACCTAAGCTTTGTGCATTCATGGATAAAATTAGGCCAATGAAAGTAATTCTACTTAAATTACAAGAGTATTAAGTGGATTAAACTAGATAATCAAATATAATTAAAGCTGAAATAACTAAGCTAATTTAAAATATCATCTTTTGTATAGCAAAGCTGTTAACTTCCTACATTTTTGTTAAGTTGCCATCACGTGATGGGTATTCAGGTGCCTATGCCATGGTGGCTGTTTGGAGAAGACAATTAAATAGATGCCTAGCAGGGCTTATTCCTACACTTTAAACTGGGGGATGCAGCTGAATCAGATCTGAGCTCAGGGCATGTTACAATCTGGTGAAAGAAATGGAAAAATACTGTGAAGTATGTTAAAATAGAGGTTTTAAAACACAATCAAGAGCAGGGAAGGAAAAGGGAAATTAATTCAAGTTTGTTTGCACTTGGGGAAAATGGGTATAGCTGAAAACTGTCAATTATAAGTTGAAAATAAAACACATTTGTGTCTATTGGTCCGAGTTACAAAACAAATAAGTGCATTGAAACTAATAAAAATCAACTAAATACTGATTGAAGGAAAAGTTCAAAGAAGACTAGCAAAGGCATATTTAATTGTCTTCACCAATATTAACACATGGTCTTCTTTCAGTTTATCTAAAAGTTTAGGCAGTTCATTGCATCTCTTTCAGCATTGGGTTTTGATCTTGGTCAAAATGTCTCCAGAGGGATGCTTCAAGTTAGGAAGACTTGATCACATAGTTTGTGATCTTTTCAGCCTTTCTTCATTAAGAATTTATTCTTCTTCCACACTCGACAAAGGCAGACCAGCAGGAAGACAATGGAATTATGTGACAAGTAGTTGTCAATGTCTAATCAGTGGGGCTTTTCTTTTTCTCAATAGCAAAAGATATTTAGCTGACACTGATTAGGAGGGGATTTGAAAAAAAATTGTTTGTCCAAGACAAAGAATAACTAAGGAAAGCATTGATTCAAGTACTACTTCAGTGAACATTTTATTTTAGCCTGATGTGCATCAATGATTTCATTTATAATGAACTTATTCAGTAACGTATCCTCTTTGGATATAAAGCAGTTACTTTTTTTAATAATTGGGACAAAAACACCCCATCAGAAGCAGCTTTTTGAGGAAAAGGGTTTATTGCTGGCTTACAGTTTGAAGGGGAAGTTTCATAAAGGCAGGGACTACTTGGCCAAAACCAGACTGCTGAGCACAGCATCTCTATAGCCGCAGAGAGGAAGAAGAGAGAGTAACTAGTTGTTCAATCCCAACCCTGTGACACACCTCCTCCAGCAAGACTTCACCTCCTAAAGGCTCCACCAGCTGGGGATTAAGTAAGAGGCCTAATCACAAACACATGAGCATATGGGGGACATTTCACATTTAAATCATGACGGATACCAAACCAACACTCATTCAAATGTAAACATTTAGCTTCATGTAAATAAGAAAATGGTAAAGTTAGGCTGAAACCATGTTAAGAAATATAGGGAATGAAGAAAGTAAACTATCTCATTCCCATTCCAAACACTGCTAATGTTTAATAATCTATCCTTGTAACTATAACCAATATGTCTTATTATGTCCTGGTCTGGCAACCATTCTATATAGATATTCTCTGCAAGGCTTTACAATTATAGGTTCATATCTTGTTTTGCTTATATTATTATGAAAATATTAATGTTGGGTTTTTATTATATCAACAATTATGGAACATTATATATGCATACCTACTAAGCATGAGTATAGCATTATTTTAAAATACAAGGACATACCGTTGGATTTTTAGGATAATTATAGGACATTTTGTTAAAGCATCTATATACCTAGTGATAGAGGTTTATGTAGCCATAGAACTTAGGCAAGATGTGATTTATAAGCATATATAAACAGAGAGTCTTAGTGGAATGTTTTGGTAAATGCATTTTAACAATTTCATCGTTATATATTCCAAAGATATACCATCAGAAACAATTGACATGCCATTTACCTTGTAGAATCACTACTGTTTTTGTTAACTGAACAAGGGAATGATGATTGCTACATATGGTAAACTATTTTACCTGCTAGCTTCTCAGTTCGAGAGGTTATATTATCGGAAAGACTTCAGTTTTTTCACATGGAAATTTCGAGACATTTTGGCTTCTGAAAACATTTTGCTACTTATGCAAGATAATATTTGTAGTAACTCTTTGTGTTCCTATGTATGGCATAGATTTATCTTCATTTCAAAAAATAACAGAGATGCTGAAATTTCAGTGAGATACTTGGAGGTTGTTTGGATTTCTAATTGTCACAAACTTCCCAAACAATACTACCAGCTTGGGATTAAGGATGAGTCTTAATCACAAACATTCAAATCACCAAAGCATATTTTAATTGGTGAAATTTTAGTAAAGCAGATTGCTCTTGATAATATGGGTGGACCTTCTTCAATCAGTTAAAGTCTGAATAGGACAAGACTGCCCTCTGCCTTAAGAAAAGGGAATTCTGTTGGCTTTTTCTTGGGCCTTCATTGTGCTTTCACTGACCTTCCCTGTGGGTTTGGGACTTTCCATCTCCATAATCACATAGGTGAAAGTCATAAAGTTTATCTCTTTGTTGCAGTCTACACACACACACACACACACACACACACACACACACACACACACACATTATTTCCACCCTGTTTCTTTGGAGAAGCTTGATATCATTAATAGCAGAAACACCTGTCATGACTGAGTGGCCTACTCAGCAACTCTTGGCAGGCAGTACCCCCCAACTCTGTGCTCTCCGTCTGCTCTGTGTCTTATTGGATTGATAGCCTCAAGCTGAAACCCATGGAAACCATGGGGAACAAGTGAAAAGAGACAACTTTGGACCATTTAGTGGCTCATGCGTGAGGACTCTGGTCTTTCCTGGACTGAGGGAGTGCAGTGCATTTCTGGGATGGAGACATCAACACATATTTCCTTATTAAGTGTATCTAATTATGGATAATAAATAAAATAAATTAAATTAAAAAAAGACTTTTTGATAGGCATAATCCCCCTTTCAACCATTGAGTAGTAGAAGCTTTCCTCTAGGGTCTATGACCTTCCTAGCCGTAGGCTTCTGACTTGATTATCAGTACCAGGCACAAATTCCTTCCCACCGAGTAGACCTCACATCTTTCAGATATCAGTTGATTCCCATTAGTTTGTTTTTGAAAAGATTTGGTAAACTTACATCTAACCAAGGTAACTAATGTTCCATATAAACTAAAGCATTATATTCTTTGGATCCAAATCACAGATTAGAAATAGACCTAGATCAAGGATCTGCTGACAATGGACCATTTTGACTAATCCATCCTGTTCTGCTACTTGGTTTCACAAATAAAAAGTTATTGAAACACAGCCAGACATCTTATGATGTATGGCCCTAGTTATTTTTATATCAAAATGTTAGAACTAAGTAGTTGTCATGGAGACAGTATGGCTCACAAGATGAACATATTTATTTAAATAAAATTAATTAAGCCTCTAATCCAGATCAACTATTCTTTGAATTCTCCACAGTATTTATGTGGATAAATCAAAGTGTGAACATCCTACTAGGTGAAATTGATAAAATCAGAATATACGTTAAATGTTTTTAAAAGTGAGAATGGTAAGGGGAAAATGATGGAGAGATAACAAAAGAAAAATGAGAACAGAGGCTTGAGAGATGGCCTAGCAGTTAAGGTGTTTGCCTGCAAAGCAGAAGGACCAGAGTTCAACTCCCCAATTCCTACATAAAGCCAGATGCACAAGGTGGTGCATGTTTCTAGAATTCATTTGCAGTGCCTGGAGGCCCTGTTATGCCCATTCTCTCTCTCTCTCTCTCTCTCTCTCTCTCTCTCTCTCTCTCTCTCTCTTTCTCTCTCTCTCTCTCTTTCTCTCTCTTTCTCTGCCTCTTTCTCACTCTCTAAAATAAATAAATAAATAATTTTAAATGGAAATGAGAACAGAAAACAGAAAAAAAATCATGTAGTGACATTGCATATATCCCATAAAACCATACCATCTGTACTGGAAATTTGCTGTTTCTAGTTTAACCAAGGAACCTTGGTGAAGAACTTTTCAGTGGTTTTAAAAGGAATTAAGTAATGCTGACTAAAAAAAAAAAAGTTCAATTCCACTCTCTCCAATACTGTATCAACTCTGTTTGGTGAGTAGTGGGATATATCTGATAAAAATATTTGAAAATGTTCTTACTGAGGGTTTCTGGTTCCACTCAGTACACATCTTTTTAAATATTGGATTTCATTTATCTTTCTGAAAAAAAAACTAAACAGTAATCATCTCCTCACAGCATGGTTCTACATAAAATGCTAGACTCATCAGTTCTTAGAAACAATTTTAAATTTGAATTTAGAATCTGATATAGCCTTAATAGCAACTCCACATGGCACAACCTTAATTGGAACTGAGAATGTAGTTTTGAAGTTGAACATCGACTCCCAGTTTAGTTTTGTCCTCAGGAAAAGAACAAACATTTCCAGTATATTGAGAGAAAGTACTTATGTAAATGTGAACAAAACACACATTTTATTTTTAAAATATCTAGTGAGATATTGTGACCTACGAAAATGGCCTTCAGAAGACTAAGTTTTCCTGAAAGATAATTTTGTTAATGGACATCTCTACATTAATTAGAGAGGATAATGGAAAGAGGTAGACAGACAAGTTCAAAGTTTATTTTTGCCATGTATTACTCATTGGCTTTGAGCAGGTCATTATGTATTTATTCATATGTAGAAACAAGGATGTCATGCTTTCCTATATGCAGTTTGGCAAAAATAAAATAAAATAATTCATGAAAAGCATTTATAATAAAACTTGTCATATAATAAATAATGGGTCATGTATGGTTGGTTTAATTATTTTAGACAATGTATAAGACTCTGCATTAGAAGTAGTTGCTTCCACTGGCAATACAAAGGAGTACAGTGGGGCGAGAGAAAATGACTTTTCTGAAGCCTACAAGGTACACAAATTATCTACATTAGTTACTTTCTCATTACTGGCACAAAATACCCAACCAAAAGCTCCTTATGGAAGCAAAAGCTTTTAATGTGACTTCAGGTTTGGAGTGTGGAAGTTTCATTATGGCTGGGAATACACAGTCTATGCCACATCTCACCAGATTCAACTAGGAGAGACTGAAATGGACTGGGAACCTGTAACGCGTCGGGGACCCCCCCACACAAATAGCTCCTTCATCAAGGCTCCACTTCCTAAAGGTTCCCCAATCTGCTTAAACAATACCAAAAGCTGGGGATCAAAACACATGAGCCTACGGAGACATTTTACATGAAAACCAGTACCTGATCTAAGAAATATTATTCACAGTGGTTGGTGGTGCACACCTTTAATCCCAGCACCTGAGAGGCAGAGGTAGGAGGAACACTGTGAGTTAGAGGCCAGCCTGGAACTGTAGAGTGAGTTCCAGGTTAGCCTGGGCTAGAGTGAGATCCTACTTCAAAAAACAAACAAACAAACAAACAATAAATATCATTCACAGCTTTTTCTCCCTGCCACAATGGACAACCTGTCAGCAGATTTCTTCCACTAGAAATGAGCAGAAAACAAGACAAAACACAGGTGGCAACTGTTTTCAGACAGGGACATTTGCTCAGGAAACCAGAACATGGAAGTCCTATCCCAGTGGTGAGAAATAAAAGGATATTCTTGAAGATTAAAGGTGACATTGAGTCAGAAAACTGGAAGCCAACCTTCAAGATGTCTATGTGGAATTTAGAGGTAAGAGAAGATGAAGACCAGCTGGGCTTTCAAAATAAAGTTACTAGAAGTAGGCAATAGAAAAATGTGAATTATAACCAAGTCTCATCACTTCCTAAATGAAAGCTGTGAGTTCTTGTGTCTCTAAAGCACTGAGGAGTGAAGGACAAGCCTTCAGACACCCTCTCTTGCTTGTCTCCCTGCCCACCCTCAGCACAGACCTGCCACATGCACTCCAGTGGTTCAAGCCTTCTAAAGGGATTTCAGAGTTTCAGATCCCCTAATCCTTTCTCCCGACTCCAAGTCTTCCTCTTTCCTCCGCCAGGGACTGTGATCACCCTCTATACTTACCACATCCACTCTCCCTGTAAGTCCCATGTCTATCTTTAATTCCTTCCAAAGCACTTTGACAGTGAACTTGGCTATGGTTTCCTATGCTGAGTCTCCAGGGCTGCCTCGCTCTGCCTCCACCACTTCACAGTTAATTCAGTTTCTTTCTGGGGCTGGCCGTGGAGCTCCGTGGGTCTAATCTCTCTTCTCTAATGGTCTGCACACAGTGTGAGCTATGAGCACAGAACAGGCTGGTGATAGATGTCAGGTGGCATGAAAGAGTTAAGATCTCAGAGGCAGGGTCACTCTTGAGGGTATAGAAGGATGCTTTTTCCTTTTGACCTTTTAGGAAACACCTTTCCAAGGTGGATGTAGGTTCGATGATTAAGGAGGCTCTTGGAAATATTCAGGCAATAAATTAAAAGATGTTGACATTCATTAGGACCTGAGAAGACAGGTTTCCTTTAATAGTGGCTAATCAATAAGCATAAATCTTTGGAGATTGATTACCTCTGTACTTAGTTGGGTGATGCTTGACCTCTGTTGATTACTTTTGTACTGGTGTTGCTTATGGAAAGCACTCAATACTCCTCACAATATTCTGGGGGGGAAAAAGCAATAGCAAGATTTTCAAGTGTGTTAGTACCTGCTTGGAATATCTCTTTTGCTTGGACATGACCATAAATCTTAATATAATTTAAATAGTATGAAGATATTATGCATATGAAAGGTTTAGGGAAAGTAAGGCTAGACACAAATTTCTCAGAAATAATTGTACAAAAGATCTTTCATAGAGGCCTTATGAATAGTATTTTTACAAAAGACTTGGGAGAATATATTTAAGAGCTTGAAAAATCACTATATATTTTCTGTATTCACTGATAAAAATGATACAAGTCTGGATATATGCAGATTGAATCTGTATATGAAATTCATTGCAACACAAACCCACTTAGTGTATACTTTGGTTATAAACAAATGTCTTAGAGCCCTTTGGGTTATAACAAAAAAAAACACACTCGTTTAGTTTCTCTTTTAACAAAGTAAGGTTCTATTTTCCACAGTGGGGGTTGTTTTTAGCTCTGCAACTAATTTGTGTTTATTTTAAAAAAATCAAGAAAGTAATTCTTGTGGATCATATTTCAACCAAACAAAACATGGGTCTCAGATGTTTAATTTTTTGCCTATTGATAATTTTTTTTAAAAAATTAAAGATTAGACATGTCTCCAATAAAGTTATTAGTTGTGTTTTCTTTTCTTGATTATACTAAAAAATGTAATTTTTCACCAGATTTTACACAGGTAAAGATTAAGTTGAGAAATAATGGTTATAAATATATTTCTTTGAGAAAGGAATATATCCTGACATTCTGGGAAATTCTGACATTCAAGTGACCATATTTCTTAGAAGGCTTCCTCGCTCTGAGATCAATGCTACAAATTCCTACCAGAGACCAGGTCTACCAGGTGTCATTTCAATCTAGTTTTGCTGATATTTCTATGAAGTAATCAAATTTGCCATTCAATAAGTAACTGTCTATCTCCACAAACCTACAAGATCTTTTAAAAGTACAATATGATTTTATAATTTTTATGCAAAGTATTTGCAAAAACAGGAATGTGTTTTTTCTGATTTATTTCAAAAATTGTGCCTATGAGAAATTAGCTTTCATTTAGTGCGACAGATACAGTCTCATGATACATCAGTTTTAACATTGAGGATTCATTCTTACATGTACTTTTAGAATACAGCTTTGCATAACTCAGTGAAATATAACGTTTACTGCAAGTATTTCTCAAACTTACAAAAGAGTTGCAAGTAGTCAGGTAACCTATTGAAAGGGTAATGGAGTCAGATACTCAAAATAGTCCAAAGCAGAAGTCCAGAGACTCTTAAGAGCTCAACAGTAAAGCAGTCTTAAAACTCACCCACCATGGCTCAGGGAATCTTGTGGAAGAGGGAGAGGAGAGATTGTAAGATACATGGTGGGGGACTATACAGAGGCATTGCCCTCCCCCCCAAAAAAAAAACTGTCTACTGCTTGCACAATTCATTCCAGCAATCCACCTGAGGAGGGCTCTCAGTGGATTGGGGACAGGGAGGGGGGAAGTGATTTCAACATAAGACTTGTTCATACAGTGTTTCTATTTATTAACAATAAAAAGAGTAGCAATTAAAGAACACACTGATTTTTTCTCCTGAACTACTAGAAAGGATTCTGTCAATCTGTTATTCTAACATCTTAGAAAACTTTCAATGCATTTTCCAAAGACAAGAATGTTCTCTGCATAGTCACAGTGCGCTGACAAATAAGGAAAATCACACTTGCACATTTCTACCCTAATCAAAATGCTCATTCAATTCTCACCATTTCCCAACAGAGGAAAAGATCAGATTTGGAATCCAGTCTTTCATTTAGTTGTCATATCTCTTTAGTTTTTTGGTTTTAAAACAGTTCCTCAGTCTTTGCTTTAAAAAAACTATAGGCCAGTTGTTTTGTAAAATGTCAATTTTTATTCATTGGTTGCTTCTTTGAGATTAGACCGAGCTTGCCCATCTATAATAAGAATATAGCAGAAATCGTTCTCAATGTCCGTTGTGTCTAAGTAGCACACATTTTGATTTGACTTATTTCTGATAATGCTCAGTTTATTCACTTAATTTTGGGGCTGTGTGCCTGTTTTGTGTCACAATGACTTCATTCCTCCAATTGTCATTAAGCATTTTGATACTAAGCATCTACTCTGTTCCTGATGGAGCTATGTTAACTTGTGTTTTCATGTGTTTTTGACAACATATATATCTGTACTAATATCATATCCAATTTAACCAGACAGAACCATTCAAGCCTGCCTCTCTATTACTGTGACATACCCTCGTTATTTTATAAGTACTTGTATGCTTTCTTCTATAATGAGAAGTACCAGGCTCATTTTGTCCTTCCCTGCTCCATCCCTAGATTCAGTCATTTCTCCAAAAATCAAATCTTTTTAGGGAAAAATGACAAGTAGAAATTAATGCCTGGTACTCAGAGTGTTCAAGGCTATTGGGTAGGTGGGCACTATCCTACGTCCATTTCAGTGGATATATATATATATATATATATATATATATTTGTATATGTATATGTTGATATATTTTATATATGTACAAACACACATATATATGTATATATATAATGTTGATATATTTATATGCCTGTTTTTGATTTTATTTGTTTGTGAGTTGTTTTATTTGTAACCTCTTTGCTCTTGGCTTTGACTTCCTATACTACTATACTGTGCTATCTCACTCACACAGGTACCCTCCTTATTCCATTTGGTGAAAGAACTTGTGTCAGGCTATAGGTTTTCAGCTGGATTCCTGAGTCATGTCTTATAGATGAGCTGCCTTAGATTTTCACACATGACATCAGACCACTACTATGTTCAGATCCTCAGCCTTTTCTTTGATACAAAATGATTTTCGTATTGAATTATTTAGCAATGGAAGAGAATAGGAAGAGGCAATATTATTACACCTACTCAAAGAAGCCAAGATTAACACAGGATTAACTATACAATGATAGACTTCTGATTAAGATGGTGGTATAGGAGACACCCAAAACAATAGGAGAACATAGAGACAAGATTCCATACAATAATCCCTTCTCTCAAACCATGGAGGGGTATGGAAGAGAAAACTCAGGAGATTCAAGATCCATCTGCATGACAAGAAAAGATGGTCAACTGCCCAAAATAAGACATGCCACCTGTCTCATATCTGCAGGGGCTCAAGAGAAATAGAGGAGGAAGTAGTGACACGATTATTTCTTCCACTGCTAGCCTGACAACCACTTGAGGGAAAGGCAGCAGACACAGAGGGCAATAGAACACATCCAATCAGAAATCCAGAGGATATAGAGAAGTCAACACTAAACCACACCTCTAACAGACCCATCAAGGCTCAGGGACCTTTGTGGAAGAGAAAGCAAGAAGATTTTAAGTGGGTAGAAATATCCTGAGGCACATTTGACCACCCGCCCTACCCTGCCAAAGACTGACTGAGACCTTATTTAGTTAAGAGTGGACACCAGTAACCCTGCTGAGGAGAGTCCTAGGGAAAGTGAGAGTAGAACTGGGGGGAGGGGATACAAGACCACAACCTCATAAAAAAGAAAGGAAATTAATTAATAATTGAAATATGTACACACACACACACATATATATATGGAAAAAATATGAGCAAACATGGGAAGAAACAGTTGAGGAGGGGCTGGAGTACTCTTATCATCATGCATAAGGGGTAAAGAGGGAAGGAATGAACACTGGTAGTAATATCTTGAACTGAAGGGTACTCTAAAGAACAATTAACAGGGCTTTCTAGGAATACTTAGTCAAAAGTAGCTAGTGTTATATTTCCCAGGGATGCCCTCATATCTTGCTGACACTCTATTGTCAGAAAACAGCCCATGAGATGTGCAAATTTGACATAAATAAGGTGACCGATTTCAAGTCTGTCTTGCAGCTAGTTAGTTGGAGATCATGATGTACATACATCCTTGTATCCAGTATGGGGCTGTCCTAGACACTTAGTGGCACAGTTTTAATCCTAATATTTCTTTGTTAAAGCCATTCTTATTTTAAAATGAATATAGAAACCATCTGAATCTTATAAATATTTGAGGTTATTATGCACTTCTTCCTATACCAAGACATTGATATGATTGATTTGAGTTCATTAGTAACAATCATAATGGATAATTAATATTTATTTATAGGGTATTTTTATGATTATTAGTTTTCAAAGTTTGGTAGCTATGTGGAAAAAAGCATATTTATCATTCCACTAAAAATCTGGTTATGATAGGATAGCTTTCCCTCACAAAGTCATTGATCTACTTTTACTTTTTTAATATTTAATTTATTTGTGAGAGAAAGAGAGAGAGAGTGTGTGTGTGTGTGTGTGTGTGAGAGAGAGAGAGAGAGAGAGAGAGAGAGAGAGAGAAAGAGAAAGGGAGGGGTGGAGGGAGGGAGAATGGGCACACCAGGGCCTCCAGTTACTGCAAATGAACTCCAGACACATATGCCCTCTTGTGCATCTGGCTTTAAATGGGCACTGGGGAGTCAAACTCTGGTCCTTCTGCATTTCAAGCAAAGCCTTAACCACTAAGCCATCTCTTCAGCCCCTACTTTTACTTTTCTGTCTGACATTATACTAGATTTATATCTCATCGTATTGTCCAATTTAAGGTCATAAAGGATTTCTCTATTTGATCCTGCAAGTTTTATGACATTTGATTTTAACTTGGTGCATCTGAAGTTATTTTGAGGTTAGGTCTGAGATAAGGTTCACATAGACAGATGTCTAGTTGTTCTAACACCTGGTTGAAAAGACAGACTAGTCTTTCCTTTAGAATTTCTGTCTTAGTTTTCCTGGACATCATTACAAATACCACAGACTTTGACCTAAACAGTCAACCTTCATTTCCTCACAGTTTGGGAAGAGAAAAATAATCTGTGATGGAGGTTAAGCAGGGTGTCCACACTGGTGGGGAGTCACTTCCTGGCTGGCAGTTAGTCACCATACCTCACATGGTACTCAACAAAAGCTGACTTTTGAATATTAGGATTTTTAAAAATCTAATGGCTCCTGAATAGAGAAATTACTTTTTTTCCACTAATGCAAATCACATGTACAGAGACAGGATTCTATCAAAATTTAGGAACATGGACAAAAAGAGGAGGCATTGTAATGCTTGGCTTACATATCCAGATTCATCAGAATCTTCAGAAAAAAACAGATACCCAAATTAAATAAATGCTAATGAGGAAGCAGAGTCCAGATTTCTTGTCAACTGCCACCTGACAGAGACCCAGATGCTGTACAACTTAAAATGAAATTTCATCACTATTATGATCAGTAACAGACTTGGTCACAAAACAGAGTTACTGATCAGAGGAAATGACTTGTCAGACAAGCCAAGTGAAACTCAGTGGGGACTCAGCTGGTCCCCATGCACATCAAATACACTGTCAGTCTACGTGACTCTGTTGTTCCTATGACAGAATCCAGGGAGACAAGACCCAGCAGAACCTTCAACAATGTCTTTCAAAAAAGTCAGAGTCAAATGCATTTAGGAAAAAAAGAGATACAATGCTTTTTAAAATGCAACTGAGTCATATCTGTGAAGAAAGACTTGTCAAATATCAAATGAAAACCGGAAAAGGAATAAGATGACTTTGTACACATTTATCTCCTATAAACTGATATTTATTTCAAATTGTATCACATTCATGTTCCTAAACAATGTGACATGTCTTTGAATAAGAACATAACCAAAATTAGCAATAAAACTGTTTATGTTAGGAAGTCCAGCTTGATAAAACTATTGAACATTTATTAGTATGATTACAAGAACCATTCAAGGAATTCTACTTTATTTTCGTTTACCATAGGGTGTATATTTCCCCTCAGACTCTGAAAATATGAAGTATCTATTTGTATTGGAAGTATAAAGAATGTTGAAGAGATACAATCTTACATGCAATCTTGAAACAATCTTATATCTCCATTTGATAGGTAAATTTATGTTTTCTAGGTTTTTGAATTATAAAGAATGAATGCTTATCAAGATATATTTCTCCATGAATTGGTTCAAGAATTCAGTCAGTGAATGAAAGTGCTAAAATATAGTAAAACATGATGAAACTGGTTCAAGAGAGAGGGAACAAACAGGAGAATTTCCACAGTGATGTTTTACCACAGACAGTTCCACAATGCTGGAATGAACCAGACACAGTTTATGTGAGGAAGGGGTTTATTTCAGTTTACTGATTCAGGGGAAATTCCATCAATGGCAGGAGTAGCTGCTAAATTCCATAAATCCAAGCAGAGAGAAAAACTGTAGAAAGCAAAACACCAACACCGGCAAACATCAAACTCCACCGGGGAAGGTTTTTATAAGTTGCCATATTTTCCCCAAAGCTAGAAATTAATGTGAACAGCTGAATGCTAAAATAAAGAAGGATATATCAGAGGGGGAATGAAGACTTGTAACTGAATGCAGTGGGTTCTGAACAATCATGGCCAACAGGTGTACAGTTACTTCCAAAACATTTCCCTCTTAGAACAAAGGATGAATAGGGATTTTATTCTGAAAGCCTATACATATTGATGTAGGAAAACTCTTAGGGGCAGAATTCAAGAATGAATAATGGGTAACATGTTTTGGAACATGATTAGCTCAAGATCATGGTTAAAGTGGGGGATGGGGACACTTTTGGCCTTACATCAGAAAGATGTTATGCTAGACAAAAAAAAAATGACTTTGGGCATTTTCAGTTTTCACCAAGATTTTTTTATCTGAAATATTATGAGAGTTTTACTCTACAAAGGCTTGCTTCACTTAGCAGCTAACAATCTCAGAAAGCAGTAAGAATAAATTGTCTGAAACAATGTAGTATGAATATGGAAACTTATATGAAATACCAAAGGGTATGGCAGAGAATATTGTTGATATAATCTGAATATTTTGTCTTCATGTTGTGTGGGGATTTTGGACAAAATCTACTTATATGTTGTATTATGTTATATATGTTATGCATTATGTTGTAAATCTACATACTATATTGTAGATGTGACTATAATCATTTATATTTACTTTTGCTGTTTCTTTTTACATTTTTTGTGCAGCATTAATGCTATTTATCCACTGGTATTTTCACTACATATGAACAAGTTAAAAAAATTCTTAGTGGAAATAAACATATACCCTGTATATGCATGTCTAATTTAAAGATAATTAGTTTATTTTGTTTTAATGGGTTAAATGTAACAACAGAGAAATTTAGCAATGGTGGGGTACCACCTAGGTGCCATGAATGAAAGATGAAAGCACCATGAGGTTCTGACAGTACTGAGAAGCTGGACATTTGAACATGACGAGGAATACCAAGCCAGGGTTAAGAAAGGAGGGTAAGACTGTTTGTATCTAAGAAGTTCACAGAGAAAGGGATTGTAGAATCGATTTTAAGTATGTAAATTCAAGGAAGTTGTTGGGATCAATATGCTTTAGAAACAAGGGCTTAGTTATTGATAATGTCATATCCTTGGAGAAAGTAGTTGAACAATTTAGGGCACAAAAAGTTATGGAACAGAGAGTTTTGTTTATTGGAAGGATTATCCAGGGGCTTGTGATGGCACTATGAGCATTCTTTTTAAAATAATATATTTCATTTATTTGCAAGCAGAGGGAGACAGAGAGAAGCGAGACAGACAGAATGGGTGCACCAGGATCTCTAAGCCACTGCAAACAAACCATAGATGTATGTGCCACTTTGTATATCTGGCTTTACATGGGTGCTGGAGAATTGAACCCAGGGTAGTTTGGCTTGGAAGGCAAGAGCCTTAACAGCTGAACAAGCTGACCTGCATTCTTTTAAGGGTAAGTCACTCACTGTTAACAGAATCAAATCTTTGTTGCCTCCCTCATCTTAGAAAAGTTTTATCTCATTATTGTTTTTAACCATCAGTTCCAGCCATGCCAGTCTTTTTGAAAGGAGGCTTCATAGTGAGGCAACCTTTTCATACCGGAGATATTAGTGTGATGTGGAGATAATGTCCATATAATTTCTGGAGGACTGAACGTTACAGGATAGAAGTGAAACCTCTAGAGTCTTCTCTTCATATTCAAGTGCTTTGTTTTTAATGCACTGTGAGTCTGGATGACTAAATCAAGTGTCCTGTCACTACTGAAACACAACACTTCTGCTTAATTTCTGCACTACGCTATACTCCATGAATTTATTCCTGCTAACCAATGTATCTGAAGAGTTTTTTAGAGATAAGTATTGGAAACTCCCATCTACACTCAAAAAGCCCTGAAAATCATGAGTACCTTAGAAAGACAAATGCCAAAGTTTATCTGACCTCTCTTTAAAATACTGAAACTATATGAACGTTTTCTTTCATGTGTGAACCATCCATGAAATTCCTCTTCTTTTATGATATGCTTTTCAGCAGCTGCATCACAGAGGAGACTCCTGTGAAACACTTTCCAAATGGTCTATTGAAATGCTGTACACTGTCAAAAGAAAAGGATGTTGTGTGCAAGACCATTTTCCTGTCGTTGGTGACAATGCTAAGTCTATTACAGAATGACAGGAGAGAAGCTCAGTCTCTAACTAGATCCCATTCACTTGTGTTCAAGAGCCTAGACATTTCCACAGACTGAGTCATAGATAACACTAGTCCCGAAAGCTTTCCTGGAACAGCCTGGACATTTTGTTGATATTTTCACAGTGTATTAGATCCGTGCCCAGTTTCCACTTGGTGTTAGAAATAAATATGCTGGCAGCCTTGAAGAAGTCTCACTGTGGTAGCTTTTTATTATTTGTTTTCCTATCTGTATTTAATTAAAACTCAGAAAGCTGTTTATCTCCTGGTGTATGTTTATACAGAGATATCATAATTGCAAATTGAAACTCTCAAAATAATCCTTATTTGCAGTAAACACAATACTTTTGCTTAATTTCTATGCTCTGATGAAATACAAGGAAAAAAGTATTAGCTATGTTAGCATTTAGGCCTGAAAGCAGTGATGGTTCAGTTTAATATTATAGGTTCTCTATTTGTAAACCTACAATGCATGCAATTTTTAAAAATTCTCTTAAGTTTTAACAGGAGACCATTATTTTAACAAGGGGCCCAGGTAAATTCTTGTCTTCATTCTGGCATCAAAACAGATGGACCCGATCTTTTGGGTAAGAATGATTCTTGTTTTATTTAAAAGGATTAACAAAATAATTATAAGTCTTATTTGACATTACGAAGTCATTACACTAATGAAGCATTGAGTATCATTATAATTGACATATAAATTAGTCTAGAAGGGAGATAATATTATTCCTTCCCAAATAGTCATCCCGTAAACCAAGATGACTGACTTGCATGTGACTATAATTTCACAATGAAATATGGAATATGAGAATCCTAACAACTATTGCAGATGAAACTTGGTTACAACTAGAACAAAAATCTAGGAAGAAAAAGTATGTTAGTTTGTAAAATTGTCTAAACTGGACGAAGATAATCTTGCTTTGCCTGTTCTAAGCACTACAGTTTAGATCTAGAATGTCTTCAAAGCAATGATTCCCAGCTTGATGCCTTGGAGAGGGAGGGATGGAAACGTTATGATGTGGGGTGACTAATATGTCTTTTCAGTCTTTGTGGATAAGACCCTCAAGAGAATTGTGAGAGTCCTTCCTCTCTCTCTCTCTCTCTCTCTCTCTCTCTCTCTCTCTCTCTGTCTCTCTCTCTCACTGCCTGACTTAGAGGTAGATGTTTTTTCTCTGTTTCATACTCCTTATAATGATGGGATGCCCCACCACAAGCCCCAGACATGGAATGATGGGGCTTCTTACCATATACCCAAAGCTTGTAATGATGGGGTTTCTCATCACAGGCCAGAGCAACAAAATTAGTTTTGTCCTAACCAATCCTAGGACAAAACTGTGAGCTAAAGTAAACTTTTTCTCTTTAATAAGATTTACTATCTTATATGTAATAGTGAAACAAAGCTAAGAGAAGTTGGAACTGAGAAGGGGCTAATGCCATTTATATACAGTTCATAATGTGGAGAAGTTTTAGAAATTGGCTCATGGGAAGAATTTGGGAAATTTTAGAGGTATGAGGCCTAGAATGTCCAGAATACTGTAACTGAGCATGTAGTTCTGATGAGCTCTAAGAAGATGAAATACTAATGAGGAGTGTGAATGGGAAAATTATGCTGCTAACAAGACCTTCACAATGAGAGGAAAAGATTATGACACCAAAACAAAATAGAGACTAATTGAGAGTGGGAGAGTGGGGAGGGAATTATAATGGCTTATTTTCTATAATGATGGAAGCTATCAATAAAAAATGCTGCTGCTAATGTTTCAGATGAAAACAAGGATTCTACTGGATATTGAACCAAAGGCCATTTCCATTTAGCCACAGTAAAAAATCTGAGTACTATGAATCAATACTCTGACATTTCATGGGATGCTGAATTTCATAGCAATGGACTAATGATTTGGCAAAGAAATTTCCAAGACACCAAAGCATTCAGTTGGTGGCATGGATATAACTAGTTGCTTTTAGCCAGATTTATAGAGACACATGATCAAACCGGAGCAAAGCATAACCATTTTAAAAAGTTGCAGCCTGGCCATAAAGAAACTCTTGAAAAAGTGTAGCTAAAGAGATTGGAGTTGTTCTGAAGAGATGAATGGTCATAGGAAGAAATCAGGAACAATAGAAAAGATGCCTAGCAGAAGCCTTGGAAGTCAGAAAGGCTACAATCATCATAAATTCAAACCTATAGAAGACTAAGTTGGCCTCCTGTTGCTTACCACAGGCTGTGTTCTTAACACTGACTGTATAGAAAGAGGAGGCAAAGGAAACCTACCCTGTGTACACCTCAGCCTAGGCCACTCACTGCCTGGTCTGTATTGTGAATGGGGAGACATAGAGAAAAAAAAAAAAAAGAAAACTAAGTTGTTTCCAAAGACATTCCAAGAAAGAATCTTATCAGAAGGAATCTCCTAGGATTTCTTCTTCACCCAGGATTGGGAAGTTAACAAGGTATTCAGAGTCCACATAACCAGAGTTGAAGTGGCCCAAGGTACAGATCTTCATGCCAGTCTTCATGATGTTGATGTGATGCTGGCTTTCCAATAGTGCAGAATGACAGAGTTAGAGGTTTACATGATGCCAGTTTTGCAGTAATGCGCAATGCCAGAGTTACCCGGCCTTGGAGGTTTCCACTGATGTTTCAAAAGAAAACCCGAGTGGCAAGGCGGTATGTGGGAGTTCCAGAGTTCCTGCAAGCAACCGTTTTCATTTCCCTGCTCACATTTTAATGTTTCAAGAAGGAATTCTAATTGAGAAACAAGCATTCACACTGGATAACATTCATGTCTGTGCTTCATGATAAAAAATATCAAGATTTTCCACTTTA